>OX595994.1:2224688-2482534 GCA_951394045.1 Nitzschia sp. DOCU1 | reverse complement strand
CCCTAACCCTAACCTAACCCTAACCCTAACCCTACCCTAACCCTAACCCCTAACCCTAACCCTACCCTAACCCTAACCCTAACCCTAACCCTACCCTACACCCTAACCCTAACCCTAACCCTAACCCTAACCCTAACCCTAACCCTAACCCTAACCCTAACCCTAACCCTAACCTAACCCTAACCCTAACCCTAACCTAACCCTACACCCTAACCCTAACCCTAACCCTAACCCTAACCCTAACCCTAACCCTAACCCCTAACCCTAACCCTAACCCTAACCCTAACCCTAACCCTAACCCTAACCCTAACCCTAACCCTAACCCTAACCCTAACCCTAACCCTAACCCTAACCCTAACCCTAACCCTAACCCTAACCCTAACCCTAACCCTAACCCTAACCCTAACCCTAACCCTAACCCTAACCCTAACCCTAACCCTAACCCTAACCCTAACCCTAACCCTAACCCTAACCCTAACCCTAACCCTAACCCTAACCCTAACCCTAACCCTAACCCTAACCCTAACCCTAACCCTAACCCTAACCCTAACCCTAACCCTAACCCTAACCCTAACCCTAACCCTAACCCTAACCCTAACCCTAACCCTAACCCTAACCCTAACCCTAACCCTAACCCTAACCCTAACCCTAACCCTAACCCTAACCCTAACCCTAACCCTAACCCTAACCCTAACCCTAACCCTAACCCTAACCCTAACCCTAACCCTAACCCTAACCCTAACCCTAACCCTAACCCTAACCCTAACCCTAACCCTAACCCTAACCCTAACCCTAACCCTAACCCTAACCCTAACCCTAACCCTAACCCTAACCCTAACCCTAACCCTAACCCTAACCCTAACCCTAACCCTAACCCTAACCCTAACCCTAACCCTAACCCTAACCCTAACCCTAACCCTAACCCTAACCCTAACCCTAACCCTAACCCTAACCCTGGGGTTAACTCTACCACTAACCCTAGGGTTAGGGTTAGAGCTAGGTTAACCCTAGGGTGATGATTAGTTAGGTTAACTACCTAGTATTAGGTTAAGTAGGTTAGTATTAACCACCTACTTAACTAGGTAGGTTAACTACCTATTAGTAGTAGGTTAAGTAGGTTCGTATTAACCTACCTATCCTGACTACCAAGGAGATGGTGACTACCTACCTAACTATCATCGGGTGGGTACTGTACCTATGAGGATAAGTATGCACAAGGAGGATTTGCTTTTTTCGGGTATCGATCCCGAGACCTCCTCTTTATTTACACTTGTGCCACTCAGCCACAGAGGACAGTGGTAAATTTGGGCTTATTAAGTACATAAACCACGAGGAACATGTTGCTACATTTTACTTAAGGCATATCCATGTACTGAACTAGTTTTTTATTTCGCCACCCACGAACGACAATAACATGCAGTGGTAGTGTACCTTACTACTGGAGAGCCACAAGCTACAAATGAAATTGTTAATATCTCCACCAATACTGGTCCATTTTCAGTAATTCTTTCACCACCACACTCCGCAGGACAACACAAAGACGACATATGGTGTGAAATATGGACAAAAAGCTTTTTAACTTCCTTACTACTTGACACCCAGCAGCTACAAGGTAATTTGTTCATATCTCCACCAATACTGGTCCATTCTCAGTAGTTGTTTCGCCACAACAACCAGTATGACGAGCCACACATGGTGAGTGGTCTGAGTCATGTGCAAAATGCTTTGTTTGGAGGTCATGGTGGTCAAAAGGTCCAATCACTAATGGAAACAAGCGAACACCATCGTGCAGTATCTTGTTGGTGCGTTTCAATTTCTTCACCATAAACAATCTAACTACCATTTTATGGATCATATTGGATTCAGATGATGTAGAACAGTCAGCTATAGTGAGGTCCTTACTACTTGCAGGCTATGAGAAGCATGAATTTAGTATCTCAAGGGAGGCTGACAACTTTGTGAGGCTCGTGTCTAAGAAGCAGGCGAACTAGCAGCGTAACTACCTGTCAACCTAACTACTTATCCACATATCTATCTATGAGGTAACAAGACAGAGAGGCTGTATGAGTGAGCATGACAAGTTGGGGTGGCTCATATGAGCAACAAGCATGAGCATGAACAGATTCATGAAGAGGTTGCGCATATGTAAGTATGAACAAATATGATGAGCTGAGGAAGGTTGTATGAACGAACATGATATCAATGGGAGACTAATGCATAAAGAAGACTGATGACAAAGTATGATAATGTAGTGAAACCTCATCTTCTCCCATTCTTCTCGTTTCACTTAGAATTCCATGATTCCGACTCTGCAGTTCTCTATGTCTAATCCTATTCCTATTTCCCCCACTAACCCTATTCCTATTCCTACTTTCCTTTTTCCATTTCCCTTCTTCCTTTTCCCTTTTACCCATTACCAATTACCCTAACCCTAATGACAAAGTATGATAATGTAGTGAAACCTAATTATCACCCATTCTTCTTATCCTACTTAAAATTCCATGTTTCAAACTCTGCTGTTTCCTACTAGTCCTATTCCTATTCCTATTTCCCCCACTATCCCTATTCCTATTCCTACTTTCCTTTTTCCTTTTTCCTTTTCCCTTCTTCCTTTTCCCTTTTACCCATTACCAATTACCCTAACCCTCGGACGGGAGAACTTCCACTGCATCCACGTCATGTTCAGAAGTGGACCAGTCTCACCTCTCGAATTCACTCAAATCGATCTCCGGGTAGGAGGGATCAAAGACCATTTCTGCATTATGGAATCGCTTCAGGTAGGCAAAGATTTGGTAAAGCTGGTCAAGGTGGCCTTGTCGTGGCATAGCCAGGTGGGAAGAAATCATCAAGACTTCCATCAACGTATGCATGCATCGCAAAGCCCTTGCATGGTGGCGCAGGCATGTCGGACGGGAGAACTTCCACTGCATCCGCGTCTTGTTCAGAAGTGGACCAGTCTCACCTCTCGAATTCACTCAAATCGATCTCCGGGTAGGAGGGATCAAAGACCA
Organism: Nitzschia sp. DOCU1; assembly: GCA_951394045.1. Classification (NCBI taxonomy): domain Eukaryota; phylum Bacillariophyta; class Bacillariophyceae; order Bacillariales; family Bacillariaceae; genus Nitzschia; species Nitzschia sp. DOCU1. The sequence goes on along the minus strand of OX595994.1, from coordinate 2,479,523 downwards.
TTTCTGCATTATGGAATCGCTTCAGGTAGGCGAAGATTTGGTAAAGCTGGTCAAGGTGGCCTTGTCGTGGCATAGCCAGGTGGGAAGAAATCATCGAGACTTCCACGCAACCCGGCCCAATCCCACAATCCACCGCAAGGTGCCGATCAGGGACGTGAAATAGGATGCATCGTCAGGCTTCAACTCTGTTGGTGTATCAACTTCGGGACGGTATCCGTTCGAGATCGGGGCAGATGTGCCTTTTGTAGGTAGCACCTTACCAATTTTATTCAGATGATCTTCAACAGTCTTGACAGCCGCTTGTGCATATTTAGATGACCCAAAGGCCCAAGCCTCCATGCCATCATCAAGGGCTACTTTCCGTAGCAAGCCGCCAAAATAAATAGTCAGTGGTCCAACGGAGGACTCTTTTAGCTTGAAATATTTTCCGATGCCTTTCCGCAGTATCGTAGCTGGATCTGCCGAGATGACAAGCGCATCATCAACGTAGAGCAGCATGAAATCCCAATATTCGGATCCGTTGGCTTTCACAGCCGGACGCATCCAGGCATCACGATCAGCCTTACATGGATCAAAGCCAAGATGCTTCATGCATGAGTGCAGGTGATTCCTGAAATCTCTGCCTGCAAGTTTTCCACCGTAGAGCGCCCGCTGGATCAAAGCAATGCGCCCAACATTTTCAACCCCAAATTCCGGACCACAGATCAGGTAGTGTTTCTAGGAACTCAGTGCCTGCAGGTAAGCATTCTTGATATCAGCCACCCAGCAATCAAGCGAATTGAGGGCAGCATAAGTGAGAGCAATGCGTTTGGACTCGCGCGATACAACACCAGCATAGGAGGAAACATTACCGGGTTTATCGGTAAGGTGTCCATTGACTACAAAGCATGCCTTAAACTCTCCCGTCATTTTCACATCAAATATAAGGTGGCCGCTCGCCTTGGACCATCCGGGGGGAGCATGTTCACCTTCACCCAGGATATCAAATGCCACACCAGCATTAGTCATTTCTTTCATAGTGGCAAGATGCCATCTCTTGTCGCCATTCTCTAGGTCAAACTTGTTGGCTTGCGCCACACTCATTGGGACCTTGAATCCGTATTTATATTGGATGGAACGGGTGCGAGCCTTAACAGCGCTCACAATAACATCCCGTTTGCGTAGTGTATGAGGAACCCACCAGCAAAATGCAGATACCACGGGCAGTCGCATATTCGGCAGTTTCCACCGGATGACTTTCCTTCATATCCGTCAGTGAAACCCAATCTTCAAGGCCGTTTGTCCATCGGACCTTGAGTCTCTATCCGAATGTTGTTTTACGAAGACGTTTGTTGCCTCGGGTTCGGCAAAGAATGTCTACTACCGGAAAGTCCTGTAAATTTAGTATGTACATACTCCAATGACTTTGGCAATAAAGCTAAAGGTAGGTCCGACTGTGATGCAATTTCGGCCTTGGGCCTTTCATTACAGATTTGTTAAAGTATCGTCGATCCGATTATCATTCCTGGTTTCCTGCAAACGCAAAAACTGGAGCATGCGGGCATATGCCCCCTGGCGAACATAGGGGAATGCCGTTTGCGAAAGGGGTCATTCCACTCTAATTAAAAAAATCTCGTCTAAGAATGACTGTTTTGAGCCAAAAAAAGCTGACATAGGCTGACATAGGCTGACATAGGCTGACTTACAATCTCAGCCTATGTCAGCCTATGTCAGCCTATGTCAGCCAATGTCAGCTTTTTTCAGCCTATGTCAGCTTTTTTCAGCCTATGTCAGACTTTTTTAGCCTACCTACCTACCCTTATCAGCCATTTGGGCGAACACAGATTTTCACCCGTGTCGTGGCGAACGTTTTAGCCGTTGCAGTTGTCCTCGCTTCGGGCACGCTTTAAGCTTCGCGCCATATTTTTCACTCGCGCATTCATCACACCGACACAAAATCACAAACGCACATCACGACAATGACGAGTGGGCAAGGACGACAAGGCCAAGCATTCCAGGAGATTGGGGGTCGAGGACCGGTCATTGCGGGGCCGCCTGCCGCTATTGCGGGCAGGCTCATAGCCGGGAGACCAGCAGCAGCAGCTGGGCAAAATTTGTCGGCTGATCGGACGCTTCATCAAGTTGCTGGCCAAGTTGCCGGCGAAGCTCAATCCAGCAACAGCAATGCTGGACGACAAGGCAATGTGGCTCCTGTGGATGCTGATTCGACCAACGCCGCACCCAGGGAGGGACCACCATCTCCCTGGGGCAACAGTCGCGCGAAGGAGCACCTTCGTAGACGACTCAACAATCCGCATGACGATATTTTCGTCAAGATGCTCAAGCCCAAGCAGGTCCAGCAGTCGCATTGGCTGTACCTGCGATACGACAAAAAGAATTTCGCCAGCAATCTACGAAAGTTGAAAGCAGAGGTGGTAGGGACGAGGGATGCGGTTGCTTTTGACCAGCAGGCCTGGGAGAAGGAACTGCATTCCTTCCCTCGACCACAGTTGACGTCGCGAGGTGTTCCTTTCTGGGATCGTTCGGAAGCTCAGCAGCTCCTTGAAGAAGAGTTGGATGACGTTTCCCACCTCAAACCAGCCGAGGTGTATAGGCGCCATCAAGCTTATCAGGCGTTTTCACTTGACGACTTTCGAAACTACTTTTACAAGACAAAGTCCAAGAAGCGCCAGGCTGTCTACTGGCAGATGAAGCGCAATCGCAAGATGAACAAAGCGTATGAACAAGTCCTTGAGCAGGAAACTTCAGAGAACTAGCTAGTGGCAACACAGTAGCAATAATAGGAAGTAATAGAGCATTACTAGTTTATAATTCTAGTCCTCGCGTCTATCTAGTGTTTTGAATTCTAGCTCACATAGAACGAGCCACATAGTTGCTTCGTGTTCAACTGAAGGTTGCAGTCATTCTTCAGGGCCACCACCATCATGATGAGCAGCATCGTCACCTTTTCCGCCACCGTGATATAACTGTTTGCGTGCTTCATGTGCATTGCTGAAGCGATCTTTTTTCTTGCTGCCACTCTTTCGATTACGACCCCGACCCGTAGTACCACTACCAGAAGCTCTTCGGCGCCATGCCTTCTCCCTGGTGTTTCTCGCTGGAGTGACAACAACAGTATCTTCCTTGGTCTCCTCAGTAGGTGGTTCCGCCGGTGCTGCTGCTGGACCTACTACCGGGGGCATGGTGGGAGGCTGTGGACTATTAGGTTGTGGTGCCGACGGCTGTGCACTGGCCGGAACAGCAGTGGGTATTTCTATACAACAAGATCATAAAGCAAACAAAGGCTTAGAAACATTATTGAATACATAACTGGTCCTAGTCAAAATCACCTTCGCCTTCATCAGATTCGACTTCATCAGGTTCCATACCTGCTGCATCTTCTGCAAGCACGCTCTTCAAGGCTAGTGCAGCCTTACTGAAGACAGCGCCATCATCCTCTAAATCATCGATTCCAATCGACTTTACATTCTTCTCAGTGATTGCAGCATCCCAGAAGAATGCCGGGATAAACTGTGACTTGGCGTCGACGCCCTTCCACAACTTTTTGTTGAGGGGAGTCTCGAACAACAAAGGCCACCGAAGAAGTTCAAAGTTGTCCCCCTGGGAAACTCCATTGAAGGACTTGTTGTTGATGCAAAGGTTATCCGGCAACCAGTACTTCGTTGTCTTGAACAAGTGCTTCTTTGCATCATTTGCTGTTTGAAGCTGGGCATGAAGCATGTTGTCATCCACTTTCTCATCCCTCACCATTGCAGATAGCTTGTTCAGGGTTCCAACAGTCTTCTTGTCGCGGCGATGGGCTGGAACCCGGGGTTCTTCAACAATAAACCCACGGAAATCCTTTGAGATACGAACTTTGATATTGTCCTTATCGTTGGCATTGACGTAGTTGAGTTCCAATCGAACGCGTTGCATTACTTCGGCCCGATGGTTAATGGCCTGGCTCTTCCAAATGAACACATTTCCAATGTTCATATCCCAATCGAGGTTAGCTTGCAAATCGTAAACGTCTTCGTTGTTAGACATAGTGGCCGGTTGACTTGGCGGAAAGAGTTCACGGGGGCGTGCTGTGCTGGGTGGCGTTGGTGTTACCGATGATGCTGGTACCTCAAAGAAGGCAGAGGCGGCTTGGAGTGCTCGGGGGTGCGATCGCAAATAATGCCTGCGGTTCGCTATTGCTTTGTATTCGGGGCTTTTCGGGCTTCCAAATACGTCTCGGAGCGATGGGTTGGCTTTGCACAATTGAGAAAGTGGCAAGTCTCGACTTTGCTCGTCTGAGAGTAGGCGGACAAGTGTTTCTTCTGCCGCTGGAGTGAGAGTGGTTTCGCCCAGACGGTGATGCATTGAAAATGAGCTGAACCAAAAACTGGCAACAAGAGGTTCCATGAAATTCATGGCACCTTGGTTCCAAGAAATCTCTGTTTGCCGCCATTTGTGTTGCTATGGTTCAAAGAAATCTCTGTTTGCCGCCATTTGAATCTCTCATCCATGGTTTTCAAATGAACAGTTTTGAATAGCCCCAGAGTCACATCTCTAACTAACTATGTCACACCCACTGTCACAAGACCAAACTCCGCCGGGAATGAATTTTTTGCAAGCATTCAACTCCATCGACTGAAGTTTCTTTGGAGCTTTTTGTGCAAGCATTCTATGTCAAATGAACCTTCTTTGGAGCTTTTCGTGCAACCATTAAAATTTGATTCTTGTCACAGCAGTCATCACAATACACGTGTTACATAGCCAGTGCCCTACCCGATCTATCCACGTTGATAGCTAGTAGTAGTAAATACCATACAAGATTAAGTCTTACTATTAAAGCGGCATACTAGTAGTAGCTACTTTTATCTAGTTCTTTCTAAACATCGAAGAGTGCATGACCATTCTCCAAGTCATACTGCACTGCTACAATAACTGCTTCAAATGCCCGCTTGTGCTGGGACAAGAAGTCCTCCGACTCCGGATCAGTCGTCAACCTGTGACGGAAACGAGTTGACAAAATATTGTAGGCCTTGATGCGACTATTGAAAGTCTCATGACGGGCCTTCACTCGAGCCTTGAAATTCTTGAGCTCTGCTGAATCCTCGGGCCTGGTTACTGTGATCTTGTTGGGCTCACCTCGATAGCCCGAGTCACCAATCGCTCGCTGGTCTTCTGCAATCTTGAATTGCAGAGCGTCTGGATCCTTGTCTTCCATTTTCCGCCCACCACGAAAGGTCGTGATGTCATGCTGGGCTGCCGGAAATGGGCCCCGAACATTGACACAGCCGCCGTTGCCGTGAATCGCAATGGCCAGCTCATAGGTGAGGGCTGGACCATTGTGTTTGTGCGAATACCATTGGGTACCCGGTTGTTTTCGGGGTTCAAAGATGGTACAATGAACCCCATCAACCGAAATGATGAAGCCAATGTCTTCATCGGGGATAGCATTGTCAAACACAACTTTGACCTCGATCATCACCGATCATCACCTGAACCCATCTAGTGTAGGCCCGCGTTTTGATCCGAATCGTTTTTTCGTTGTATCCAAATCGTCCTGCAAGATTGGACTCAAGATCGTAGGTCTTGAGCCAATGCATTGCAATCAAATAGTCTTTCAAGTTGATTGACGACGTTTTCTGTTTTATCGGAACCAAATCGTTTGCTGTCCTTTCGTCTAGGAGAGCAATGTTTTGCTTCAAGTCGTTGTAGAGGGAAGCCAAAGCTTCGGACGACGGACCAAAGCCACCCCGAAAGCGGCGAGCCAGGGTTCTTGCACTGCCTTGTTGTGGTGCTGGAAACCCTATCAAGGCCAATCCACGTTGAAGGATTTCGGCTGGGGTAATGGGCGGAATAGCAGCTGCAACATAGTTTCCACCCCGGCCACCAGCACCACGACCACGACCAGCAAGAGCTTGGCCAGCACCACCTTGTGCAGGTTCTTGTTGTATTGGGTGGCCACGACCAGGACCACGGCCAAGAACTCGGCCTGCATGTCCAGCATCAGCTGGTCCTTCACCGCCACGGCCAAGCACTCGGCCTGCTGCACGGCCAGCCCCACCAGCTGCGACAGGTTGTTGCATTTGTCCACGGCCACCGCCACGAAATTGGCCTCCTCCGCGGCCAGCATCAGCTGGTTCTTGTTCACCACCACGACCACCAGCAACTCCTCCAAAAAGAACTCGACCTGCACGACCAGCACCGCGACCGCCATGATGGCCTGCATGGCGAGCACCACCCGCCAAAGCGGCTACTTGTGGTTGTTCTTCGACTTGCTGCTGGCGCCCAGCCCCACCAGCCCCACCATCTCGTTGTCCTGCTCGGCCACCAAGAACTCGTCCTGCACGGCCTGCTACACGACCATGCCGAGATGGACCAGCATCCGAGGCAACAGGGGGATCTGCCATTGTCGTGATTTGTTGTGTTGTCGTCTTGCTCAGTTGTGGTGAGAAAGAAGAATTCTGTGACGTTTTGAGGGCGAATTCCCGCAGTTTGAATATTGGCGAACGGCCAACGTAGGTAGGTAGGTAAAGGCTAAAAAAATCTGACATAGGCTGAAAAAAGCTGACATAGGCTGACATAGGCTGACATAGGCTGACATAGGCTGACATAGGCTGACATAGGCTGACATAGGCTGACATAGGCTGACATAGGCTAACATTAGGTAAATGTATGTTACTACCTATGTTGCCGATTCTTGAAGATATTTTTTTAGTTAATGCAAAATGACCAAATACCAAACGGCATTCTCTTTAAATAGCCCAGAAGTTCGCCAGGGGCACATGCCCGCATGCTCCTGAGTAAGTTTTCTGCTTTTAGCGTCGCATGGCACGTGGCAATTACCTACCACTTAAGCACGTCGTTCGATGACCGACTGACAGCGTTCTCTAGTCATGGATCGGTATTAATGGAATGACCCCTGACACCGGTAATATGTCATGAATCCACGCAAGCCGATTTCTGATTCGTCAGTTTTGGCGCGAGCCCACGTGCCGACAAATGGCGAACCGCCGCCGGCCATGTTTTCTTAGCCACACACACATACACACGACAAGTCGTCGACACCAACGAAGGAGGAAAGAAAGGAAAGAAGGAAGGAAGGGAGTAAAAAGTCATCCAAACAGCTAGCACACCATTGATAGAGTCGAAGATTCATCCCGAGGTTGATGCAAGTCGTCACGCAGGACCAGAAGAAAAGCAAGCGAGACGATCCTCGCGACAACAAATTGCCAGTAACATCAACAGCAGCAGCAGCCGCCTGCTCCTTCAGGATGCCAGGCGAGGCAGCAGAACAATTGCACATGAATGGCAGCAGCAAAGCTCGCACTGTTGCTCTCTCTTTGAATCTCAATGTGGACTTGCCTTTGGATATTCCATCGTCCGAGGAAGAACTCAAAGAGTGGGTGTGGAAGCATCACAGCGATCAAATTCGGCAATCGCTTTGCATCGCCGAGAGAAATCCCATGACAAAGACGCCGACGGCAAGCGAGGGCCTTGCAGCAGCAGCAGAAGAAGAAACCACGCCTCGTCTGAAAAATTCCCGCGAAAACTTATTGGATACAATTGCTCATGTGCAACGACAATTCTTTCAAAGTGCACACCCTAAAGTCGTCTTTGGGTACCTGCTAGAGGGATTGTTGGAATTAACGTCGTCCGAGTACGGCTTTATCGGAGAAATCAAATACGAGGGTCAAGTCATGTTTTTGCAAAGCCATGCCATTACCAATATTGCTTGGAATCAAGCCACGCAACAGTTTTATGAAGACAACATTGAGAGTGGTGCGTATCACATGCGCCGCTATGCTCGGGTTGTTTTCTAGTCTAGAAAGGCTAACCATTTTTGTCGTGTAGGTCTAAAATTCTACAACTTGGATACCTTGTTTGGAACGGTCATGACGACCCAAAAGCCAGTCATTTCCAATGATCCCTCGTCGGATCCTAGAGCTGGGGGCATCCCCGAGGGTCATCCACCCCTAAATCACTTTTTGGGACTGCCCTTTTTCTACAAGGGAAAAATGACAGGCATGGTCGGCATTTCCAACAAACCCGGTGGATATGCACAATCGGACATTGAATTCTTGGAACCTCTCATGGTAACATGCTCCAATCTCATTCAAGCCTTTCAACAAATCAAACAAAATGACTATTTGATTCACCATCTGGAAGAATCCGTCGTGGCACGTACAAGAGAATTAGTCGAGGTCAATCGGAATTTGGAACAAGCCAATCGACAAGTCCGACAAAATGCCGTCATGCAAATGCAACATTTTGCTTGTATGAGCCATGAAATTCGAACACCCTTGAATTGTATCATTGGTACGTGTGATGCCTTTATTCGGTATGCGTTTGATTTCGAGGAACTAACTTACACTCGTTTAGGTATGAGCAGTTTGATCAAGGACACCAAAATGACGCCGATGCAAGCCGAATCGATGAAAATGATTATCGCGAGTGGAGACTTGCTACTAGCGATTGTGAATGATGTATTGGATTATGCCAAATTAGAAACAGATCATGTCGAAATCAATGTTATGCGAAGCGATTTGCAAGATATGCTCCAGTCGATTATCTACAGCATCGAGATGAAAGCCAGGGACCGGGGGCAGTCCATGAAAACAATATACGACCCGCATTTGCCAGTCTTTGTCAACACGGATATTCGAAGAATTCAACAAATTTTATTCAATTTGCTGGGAAACGCGGTCAAATTTAGCAAGGACAATGGTGTCATAGAACTGGCGGTTCGTTACGAAATCGCTCCGGATGAAGCACACGAGGAGACCACACACGGCGAGGAATCAAAAGTGTCCGAAATCTTTGAGCAAGCATCAACGTCCAATCAGCATTTGAACCACGACGCAAATTCACCAACACCTCCGCGTTGTCCCTTTAAAGACGCCACATCGTCTCCTGACAAGGCACCGTCAAACAATCCTGGCGAAGATTCACCATCTTCCGGTTGTCCCTTTCATAAAGCTACCTCGTCTCCGCAGTCCGAGGCTTCTGCCGCAACACCAGTTGGAAAAACGGATCATCATCCCATTGCTTCTTCTCATCCCCGCCGACTTGCGTTCACCAAATCTAACTTGATTTTCACAGTCACAGATTATGGAAAAGGTATCGACAGATCCGACTTTGATTCCATCTTTCAGCCATTTCAGCAGGTGGCGGGAGTGCAAATGGATACGGTTCACGGCGGAACAGGTCTTGGTCTAGCCATTACCAAAAAGTTAGTTGAAGCACTGGGTGGCACTATTTCAGTCGATAGTGAGTTCGGGTCTTGGAGCAAGTTTACCGTTGTGTTTCCTTGCTCGGATGCACCTGCACCAGTGGACGAGCTGGCCAAGAAACTGAGTGATGCTACAATTGTTATGATTGGATTGCCGACATCCCAAAAGGAAAACGTCTTGCGCGTATTCCAAGCGTTCCAGTTGGACGTTCGATTATTGGACCAATTGGATGAAAGTGCTCTCACGCACCTGCTTTCGTCCATTGCCCAAGATCAACGGATTATTTGCTTAATTCACGGAGAAGACAACGACGACGTGAAACCTACTGCAAGTTGGTCGTCCGTTATATCGGCATGGCGGGAAACGAACAATGGACGAAACATTTCTATATTTACCGTCGGGGCGCACACCGACAACCACGTTAATGGTAACACTGACGCGAGGCATCACATCCGGTCTTTGGAGCAGGTAATTCCCCAAGCGCTAATCGAGATTTTGGACGAAAAGTCGTCAAAGTCGACTTCGTTTGGAGAGCAATCGGATTCGGATTCGGAACAAACAAAACCGAAAATCCAAAAAGAAGTATTGTACCAAGATCTGCGTGTCTTGATTGCGGAAGATAACAAAATCAATCAGAAAGTCCTACTTCGAATGTTGCAACGCTTGAAAATCAACAATGTCGATGTTGTTGACAATGGTCGGGATGCTGTGGAACGCGAGGCTACATGTCCTTATGATGTCATCTTGATGGACCAGCAGATGCCCATTATGGGAGGAGTCCCTGCCTGTCGCGCCATTGTCAGCCGTAATACTGGGTCGCACCCTATACCCCACGTAATCTTTGTGACGGCGCACGTTTCAGTCGATTTCGAAAATGAATGTAGGGCAGCGGGTTGCTCGGGTTTCTTGCCAAAGCCATTCAAAGTGGGTGATATCGACAAAACCTTTCGGGAAATTGCTGAGCGAATAGCAGGAAGATAGCTGGATGGCGTCAAGGGCTAAATACATTCTTTCTAAGGTGGTTGCTTTAGTTTGATGTTTTGCTGTCTTCTAGCTAGTAAAAAGTCCATGTAACCTTGTGGCTAGCACCCATGCTGCCCGCAAGCACCCATAGCAGCCGATTACTTCGAACCTAAGGCCCCAAATGCCGGCAGTAGGCCCATCTACCAGTAGTTGGACTAATCCGACGGATTTTACTTCCTCCATTCCGGCGGAATCGGACTCTTTCGGTGCAATGCGACACTGCTGGGCAAATCAAAGTCGCTCATGACGTCATGGTTTCTCTCACGAGGCGAGAATCTCCGACGACACTATCCAAAAGATCGGCGGCAAGAATTGACATCTGGCACAAACAGCGAATCCCATTTTCTTCTTCATCTGTTGCATCTGTTGTTACTCTTTTCGTTCGAAACACCTCAATCATCGTCATCATGGGAAACACTCAACCTCGCATCAAATTGCACTATGTCAAAGAGCACGACCGCGTCGTGACGGGCCTGATCCAGATTTTGGACTTGCCCAAGGGAACCTCGATTGACAATCTCGATGTCTACGTGATTGGACGTGAAAAGATCTCTTGGGTGTCGGGACAAAACTTTGCCACTTTGAAGGAATCTCACACTTTTTTCAAAGAAAAAGTGGTCGTCAAAGCGACCGACAATGAACCTACTTTTTCGATTCAACTTCCAGAAGATTTGCCTCCGTCAGGACATGGAGGAAATTATGGGTACGCATTGAAAAAGGGCGACGGCGAAGACATGCATTAGGATCGTCAACGGCCTCGTTGTTCGTGCTGTCTTGGCTGCTTGTATACATCTTCTCACAGTTGTTCACGCTCTTTTCCGTTTCATAGCAAGGGAGTAGGATATGCTATCGGATACCACGTCCTGGTCGAAGCTCATGGCAATTCCGATATTTCCGAAACCGAAGAATTCACCGTGGCCCTTGGCAAGGTTCAGGAATCGGAAGGGGTCGATAAAGGATCAATCAAATTTGGCAAACGGACTTTGGAGTATGAATTTCCCAAGCACATGCCTCGTGGCACCAATCAAATGTAAGTCCTACTATGGTTTGATAATGACGACGGACCACGCAGTCGACGAGGATTTGCGGGTTCTCGGGGAGCCTCGACATGGGGTTTGTCGATTACTGGCAGGCTCTTGATTCCAGGATTCTCACTTCCCACCCTCCGTTTGTATATTTGTTGTTTCCTTTTCCTTTTGTGTCCTTTTACTAGTATCAAATTGAAATTGAGTGAGGGGGACAATCAACGTGTCCGTATTCGTCTTCGAGAAGAGGGCAAGCAACTCAAAGGTCAAGAACAAACCAAGTCGGAAATCAAGTACGAACTGGAAGATGAAGCCATAGGAACCGAGTGGACTCCAATCTCCATTTTGATCAGCCGATATGCGAATACTGCCCGGGATGGTGTCGTGTTGAAAATTTCGCACAATTTGGAATTGACCGCCATTGGAACCGAGGATGCTTGCTTTGTCAATATTCCAGTAAATTTGGGTTAAAAGAAGATGAAGCGAACTAGAAAGGACGAACATTACGTGGTGGAAAATTGTAATGGCTGGCAGAGTCGTTGGTGAAAGAAGGAAATATTGTGTATAAGGAGTTAGGCCGCTCTAGTCCTCATGGACGACACGGGCACGCGTGGGCGGTCTCAATCCTTGGCGTTAACTAGTTGAGAGGATTTGTGTCGTACTGCTGCTAGAACAACTATTCCTGTATATCATTTTTAAAGTGAGGGACAGCCGGCGGTTTCCAAGCTTTCCGTTTGAATAGCTAGAGAAGAATCGTTGCTACTCTTTCTTCCTACTACTGAGTTTGCCATTCCTATATCCATCGATAGTCCATAAAATGCAATCAATTGTTTTGTTTATATTGCGAACTACCTCGAAATAGCCCTCTAGTTGGCTAAAGAACTAACGTGCTACTATCGCCGGTTTCACTAGTAATACTACTATTCATAGCCAGCACCACCAGCAACACGTCCTCCTTGAATCATCGTCGTCCACCAGCATCACTACTACTATGACAGCTCCAAGAACTATTTTCCAAATGGGAGTAGATGGAGCGGGACGAGACATGGATTACAGGTAGTAACTGTTGGCACAAGACCTCTAGCTAGTAGACAATCCCGGAAGTCAACAGACTACGACTACGTCGTAGCGTGCCATCCTCGGTGGCCCGCGTGGTTTTCTTGCAAGCCCACAGCCACGTAATTTTCGAAATCTCGAGAAACCGTTGGATGGCTCGGTTTTGCCATCTAATTGCGCCGCGCCGGCCGAGTGGTCGAGTCGTTCGAAGCTTTAAGTATTTTTGGCACATATGCCTTTCTAAACATTTTCTCTCTTTGTGTCTCGCCAAAAATCACCTTCAAGTATCGTAGGTTCGGCAAAATCGTGCCGTTGAATGCCAAAAAATTGAAAGCGTGCGTTGTGTCTTGCATGGTATCGCATAAGCCCACTCCCGCCGAGAGGGACTCTCACAAGATCACCACCCGAGTCTCACAATTTCACACCCCGCTCCAAAACGACTTCGTTTCAACTCTTGACGAAAGTATTTCATTGCAACGAGTCTCTCCTTTCTAAAACAATGAAGATCATTCAATCTTTCCTCACGCTTGCGCTTTTGGCTACGTCTGTCGATGCCAAGTCATCCAAGAAAGGTGGCGCCAAGGATGCCACGGATGGCAAGGACTCCATCACCGACAAGAGTGGATTGAACCCCCAGGACACTACTCAAACCCTTCTGGGCCTTACCAAGGGAGACAAGTATGGAAACACATACAGTCAATGTTCTGGCGAGCCATACGGCTCCGCATTCGCTAGCTATGCTGGTGTTCCTTCCTCCGTCGCTACCACAACAAACGACATTACTGTAGGAAGTACCGCGACTGCCATGTTCAACTTTGGATTCAGCTCTGATTTGACGGAGTTTGTATACAATCTCAACGTCACGGACCCCAACTACGTGTACGCTGCCTTTGTCAACTTTGCCGTCCTCCTTTGTACCGCCGACGATCCTGTAGGAGTGACGGTCGCCATCCTGAACTATGAGCCCATGGGTGGAAAGTCGGAAGGTCAAATCACCAGGAATGATCTTACAGCCAATTTCAACGGCGAGACCATTAAGTGCGGTGAGATCCCTAACATTTCAACTATCGGGGCATTGTTTGATGCTATTGCCCAAGGTTACATCAAGGTCGCTGTTCAAGTCGATGACTTTATTTCCCGCCAGAGCAACGCTGAGATCTGGGGTGCTCTTGCCATTACGGAGATTGGAGGCAAAACGGACATTCTTTACTCGCCCGGATCCGGCTGTGTGATTGCTACTGGTGAGAATATGGTCTGTGCGGCCGGTGCTGTCAATTGCTTGCCGGACGATTACAGTCTTTCGTACTTTAAATTTGAATTCTCCAGCGACCTTGCCACCATGTCCTACGAGACTGGTTCCGACGAGCCCACTCTTGTTGCGAACGGTGCTTACTTCAAGTCTGCTGCCTTGTACTGTGGCAATGGAGGTCAAGATGGCTTTGGAAGTCCTCTGGCGAACATTTACGTCAATGCCGATGGCACAGCGTATTCAGGAAGCATTCAATCGACTACCGGTAGCTCATTTGGATTGATTTCCGGAGCAACATGTGGAGGTGTATCTATTCAAACGCTTGCTGCTCTTCGAGAAGCCATGAATCAACTGAATGTGTACTACGAAGTTGAGACCATCCGAGGTCAAAACCGCGGAACGGTTGTTCTCAACAAGAACTAACTAGCGCTATGATGGTTCAGGTGGAGGTACAAGGAGGAGGGAGGGGGGCGCTAAGCAATGATCAATTGTGAGATCGTTGCTTTGTTTTGGCTCCCCATGCTGTAGAATATAAATGTTAACTGTGCATAGAATCCCAGTCGTTTCAAGCTCTATTCCTGCTACTACTTGCAACAAACTATCCACGCTAGCTAGCACACTTGTAGCCTCCATGTTTTGATGATGTCTTTTGTTTTGAATTCTATATCGGCTTTTTTCATAATGAACACTAGCTAGTTCTAGCTAAGTTTCTGTTTTCCGTTTTCCTCGCAGTTACTCGACGACAGGAACAACCGTACTAGCTACTACTAGAGTACGTTAGAGGAGTGCGGCTGCAGGCGGCCATTGTCTCTATGATTGATTCTATACTCGTAGACTACTACTGCAACTCTTGAACTATTCAAAGGCACCACTAGCTTCTAGCTATTTCATTCCAGCCTTGCAGTAGCTACCGAGCTTTTGACAGATTACGAGCCCAACTGATATTGATTTCCATTTTTGGACGAGTCGGCCGACTCGGTAGTCTTTGGAACGATTGCTCTGCGAATTTTTTGGACAAGAGCCCAAAATCAACGCATCCTTTTTTGGCTTTCCCCCAAAACACCAAAATTCGTTCTCCCAACGGACGCATCCACGTCATAACGCATGTGATATGACTTCTTCGAACGGCCACGCCGCACGATCCAATACTAATGGCGGCGCCGGGTACCCTGGTACGCATCCACGTCATTGATTCTCCCTACGTCCAACGGGACGACGACGTCCGATGACGTTTGACTTCTTCGACCCTTATTGCCCGCCGCCAGTATGTATGATATGTACACGCCGCACGATCCAATGACCATGGCGGCGTTGCCCATGGAAGGACGAAGAACGCCGACGACAACGACGATCGGCACATGCTTCCCATCGTCCCCTCTATTCTTTCTTTTGAAAGTAGGCTTTTTCCACCATGTCCTCCACTAACAATAGTAATACTAACAATACTACAAACAAAACGGACGACGTCTTGACTGGCCTGGCCAAGGGCGTCGGTAGTTTTTTTGGCAAAATCCAAAGTCAAGTTCAAAAGCAACAAGACGAGTATCGCGAGGCGCAAGAGGCCAAGGCCGTCGGTAAAATCTATGATAAAAAGACTGGAGAATACAAATTTTATTTTTTGGATGAAGAGTGGGACGAGTTGCTAGAAAAAGAAAAAGCCAAACTGGGCAGCAAAACTTCTAGTACAGTTTCCGCGTCCACAGACGAACGTCCCGTCAAGGATCGGACCTATTATGATTTGCTTGGCGTTTCCACGAATGCGACCAATGTCGAATTCAAAAAGGCCTATCGCAAAGCCGCACTCAAATTTCATCCCGACAAGAATCCCGACGATCCCGAAGCACAAGCCAAATTTCAGCAATTGTCACAAGCCTATAATACACTGTGCAATGATCAACTACGAGCAGCCTATGACAAGAATGGTATTTCGGAAACCAATGATTCGGATGCCGCACAACAAATGGATCCCATGGTACGTACAACTAGAGCTAGAGCTAGTCTGGGCTATTGCTCCTATTGCTCTTACAACACACTCGTTCTTCTTCTCTCGCTTGCTTGCTTGCGTGCTTGCTTGCTTGCCATTCATTTAGGTCTTTTTCAATGTCATGTTTGGTTCTAGCTTGGTAGAACCTTATATAGGTGAATTGTGGTTGGCACATACGGCAGATAGTGCCTTGAAACAAGATACTGACGAACTCAAGGCAGCGGATGCCATGAGTCCCGAAGAACGCGATGCTTATCTCGAGGCAAAATTTGCTCAGCTCCAAGAAGAATCGGAACTCAAAAAACTCAAACGTCAAGTGCAATGTGCCAAGAATTTGCGACAACGTGTCATGGTATTTGAAGGGATTGAGTTTGAAAAGGTTCACCACAGTAAAACACCGCCTACCATGAAACATGAAATTCAAACGCAAATTGCCGCCTTTGTATTGACGTGTCATGAAGAAGCTGTGCAAATTGCACAAGGCGCGCAAGGTGATACGTATTTAAAAACTATTGGATGGAGTTTGGAAAAAGCAGCCGAAGCTTTTTTGGGAGATGAAACGAGCTTGTTTGGGGGTCATTTGGCACGCACACAACAACATTTGGCAGCGTGGGGTGGAAATCTAAGTTTGATTGGGGCCGGAATCAAGGCGGCCACGGCAGGGGCAAAGGCTATGCAACAAGCGGAAGAATTACAGAAAAAAGCTGAACAAGAAGGTATTGACAGAGAAGCTTTGGAACAACAAGCCGCTCAAGAAATGCAAGAAACGATTGACGACTCATTACCAGCCTTTTTGGAATTTGCTTGGAGTGTCAATAAACGGGATATCCAAACTACGCTCAAACAAGTTTGTAAAAAACTCTTTCGAGATGCTTCTGTGCCCAAGGAATTACGAATTCGTCGGGCCGAAGGTGTACGATTGCTAGGCAAGGAATTTCGTCTAGTAGGAACGGCAGCCAGTAAATTGCAGGGCAAGTCAGGCAAAAAGAAAATGAGCGCCGAAGATATTAAAGCGCAATTGTCCGTCGCGGCCATGGCCACCATGGCACAAGCGCAAGGACAAGAAATGACACCCGAAGATCAAGAAGCCATGTTGCAACAAGCCAAGGAACAAATGAAACAAATGAACATGCCGATGGGTGCCTTTAATAGTAGTGAAACGGCGGCGAATGAAAACGAAGCAGAATGACACAAGAAGATCAAACACGACATATTACAATAATTGTATCCATAACCAGCATTGAAATAATTTGTTTCTTTCAAAGACTAGTTGAGGTCCGAGCCCGCCACACCCAATGCTAGTAGTAGTAGTACATACCAAGGATTAGACAGCTGTGCCTTTGATGGGCCGACGAGTCCAAGTTGACGCAATACTAAGGGCCGCGACTGTCATCGTAGCTCTGCAATGAATTCTGCTAACAAACCATGCTGCTTTTCCATCCCAGTCGGGGATGTGAGTCCCGTGACATCTGACTACAACGATTACTGTGTCCGACTACGAGGAATGAATTTTATCGGATGAGCCATCCCAAAAGACAGAGCCCATTCAACTGTTTATGCACGACTCCCTCTACTAGCTAGGAGATTGCGAATTGTTAGGGTTAAGGCCACGGAAGAATAAGGAAACAAGGAAAAACGGCGAGTTTTTGTACAGGACTGTACTACTAATTTTATGATACATGGGTTCGTTCCACCGTTATTGGACAGCTGCAACGTTTTGATGGATGTTTTTCGCCAGTCGCTTGGCGTTGCGGCGGCCCTTGTAGTTCAAGGCAGCAGCGTACAAGGCATTAATGACTTGCTGTACGGGAAACACGCCACATCCCAGCACCAGACTCAATAACCAAAATTGCACATCAAGTCCACCTTCGGCAACGGCAAAGGCGACGCTTCCATACTGAACAATCAGACACTGGAGGCCCGATGTGGTCAACCAGATGATATAGAACAATGGATTGTGCGTTATGCCTGCGAATACATTGACTGTAAGGGAGAAAGACAACGTGGAAGTAGAGGGAGCAATAACAACAACAAGTTGAGTCAACGTTGTGGACAGTCGGGTTCAAACTTATTGATGGCTGGTTCCCCTTACATTCTCCCTTGAGCTTTCGGCTGTTGATCTCATTGAAGAGCTGCATCCAAACAAAGGTATTGAAAATCAAGGTGTAGTGGACCGAGTTCTCACCCGTTTCGGCAACTTCGTGGCCCGGCTGCACATTCAAAAGATCAGGACTGAAAAGAAGGGTCATGATAACAATGATTTGATACGATGCTTGGCCTAGCATGTTGGCCCACATTCGTTTGGTGATCATGTGCTCGGTGCGGTTGACAGGAGGTCTCTCCAAGAGTGCATCCACTGGAGGCTCTGACGCGAGAGCGAGACTTGCCAAGGAGTCCATCAAAAGATTGACCCACAGAAGCTGAATGGCCGCCAAAGGACTCTTTTGATAGGCAAAGGCTCCGACCAAAGCTGTAAAGACGGCAGCAATGTTGACGGTCAATTGGAATTGGAGGAACTTTTGAATGGAGGCGTAGATGTTGCGGCCCCATTTGGCTGCCGTGACAATCGATGCAAAGTTATCATCCAGAAGAATAATATCCGCGGCGTCTTTTGCGATTTGAGTGCCCGAAATGCCCATGGCAAATCCGATATCTGCACGTTTCAAGGCCGGGGCGTCATTCGTTCCATCACCGGTCATTGCGACGACCTGGCGATCAGGGAAAATGGTAATGTTGTCTTCGAGTAGAAGTTTATTGCAGGCCTCTTTGTCAGCGTACAAGGTTGACTGATTCAAACCATGGGCAAGGGTCAGTTTGTCATCCGGGGAAGATCGGGCAAGGACGCGCAGATGCGGCCAAATCTTGTCGAAACGAGCTTGATCGAATTCCATACCCGTTCCATCTTCACTGGGGCGGTACACTTGCTTACGGAAATCAGCTCCAGTCATCAAGACATGGTCTTTCAGACTATCCGCCACCCTGTCGGTAGTTCCCTCCCGGAAGTGGAAATCTCGAAGGATTCCTGCTTGGTAAGCAATGCTGACAGCAGTGTTAGGATTGTCTCCTGTCACCATGCGAACATCGATACCGGCACGATAACACTTTTCAATAGCAGCAGGAACCTCGGGACGCAACGGGTCCTCGATTCCAACCAACCCCACAGCAACGAGGTTGGTTTCTGCCTCAAAAGCTGGAGTTCCGTCCGAGTTCAAAACATCGTTCGATAGTTTTTCCATGTCAAAGCCTGCAGGCAGGTCGGCATAAGCGAGGCCCAAGCATCTCATTCCTCGGCGTGCGTAGAACTGTGCGACCCTTTTCATTTCCGCCTCAGCTTTGTCGGTCATCTCAGCGATATCGCCATTTTCATTCATGTACTTGGTGCATCTTGCGTGAAGAACTTCTTGAGCTCCCTTACAGTAGATGCGATAGCCCCCGTCAGCATTTGGAACAGCCCAGCTCATTATCTTTCGAGCGGAAGAAAAGCCAAACATTTTTCCTTCCCCGAGAAACTCGCCGAGTTGTCCAACAGCCGACCGACCTCTTGTGGAATTTCGAATCGCTTCATAGTCCATTCCCAATTCATGCACCAAGGAAAGCAAGGCGACCTCTGTCGGGTTTCCGGCCGAGCTCTCGAGCTTGTCAGTGCCGTCTTTAAAGTACAAGACTGTCTCATTCATGGTACAGATCGAGATGAGGCGAGCAAGAAGTTCGATTGCGGGCTGAGATGGGCAATTTTCCTTGACATACGGTCCGAGTTTGATAGTGGGATCATCCAGAATCATACTTTTCATGCAAAGGAAGAGAGCTCGGGCACTCATTTTGTTAGCAGTCAGAGTACCTGGGAAGAGTAGGGGAAGGCAGAAGAATCAACTTCATGAGAAGATGTCCAGCCCGACAAACACGTAGCTGAGGAACTGAACTTACCTGTCTTATCGGTACAGATGGTGGTTGCACAGCCCATAGTTTCGCAAGCGTCCAAATGTTTAACCAAGTTTTGGTCTTGGGTCATCTTGTTGGACGAGAAAGCAAGAGCCAGCGTGACCGCGAGTGGTAGACCTTCCGGGACGGCGACGGCCAACACCGTGATCGAAACGATGAGATAATCAACGATGTTGGAGACGGGTTCTTTGTTAATGGCCAATCCAATGATGCAACTGGCAATAAAAGCGACGGACCCGAATACAGTACCCGCGATACCAACCTGCTTTGCAATCTTATCAAGCTTGACAAACAAAGGCGAGTTCTCTTCTTCACCTCCAAGTTCATCTTGGTGGTCTTCGGATTCATAAACGCGAGCTTTGATTTTGCCGGCAACGGAGTTAATACCGACAGCAATGACCACCATTTTCCCAGATCCTTCACTTGCGCTGGTTCCGCTGAGAACCACGTCTCCTGGACGTTTCGAGATAGCCTTTGACTCCCCAGTGAGCGTACTCTCGTCCATCTTGAGGTCAGAGGCGGGTCCAAGCAAAACGCAGTCTGCTGGAATAGACGCCAAGCTATGACTGTTTACAGAGAGAATATCACCCACGACGATTTCTTCGTCGGTAACAGACACCTGTTTCCCTTCTCGAATGACGGACTTGATGTTTGTCTCATTGAGACTCTTCGAGAGACGGATAAAGGCGAATTGTTTGGCATAGTCAATCCCAGCTGTCACACAGACAACAATGATAACAGAAACCAAAATCGCAGCTCCTTCAATCCAGCAAGTCTTGCAACCTGGATGAGTGGTGATTTCGACCACGATACTGATGACACCAAGCGCGATGAGCATGATAAGCACAAAGTCCTGAATGGCTTCCCAGCAAAGCTTACAGAAGCTATCAAGCTTTTTCTCCGTGATTGCGTTGGATCCGAAGAATTCTCGCCTCTGATCAACTTCGCTAGGGTTAATCCCGAATTCCGGGCTGGACCGCAACAGCTTCGTTAGAAGAGTGGCTGCTTGATCGGCGTTCTTCGCGGCTTCTTGAAATTGGGGAGTGTGTTCCCCGACCTGTCCATTTGCCTCATCCTGCTTCATCTTTTCGACCAGCTGGAGCAGCTCGGCATATAGCTTTCGCTGTTCCGATGGATTCTCGGCATCTTCCTTCGAGGCGCCTCCTTCGTTCGCCAGTGCCTTTTCGAGGATGGTAATGAAAGCACCGCGGGTCCGGTCATTACTGAGAATGCCCAAGTCCACAGGAGAGAGAGGATAGGGTTCCATTGGGCCGTGGTCTGTTGCTTCGTCGGAAAACTGCTTCTTTGTTGCCTGAACTTTTGTCGGTGTCGGCATGCACATTGTGTAATGGGTTTCGTTTCGTTTGACGCAAACTCAGTTTTATGGCTTTTCGGAGAAGGAAGGCTAACATTGTAGTCGGAAGGTGCCTTGAATCGTCATCGTCCCACTTTTTAAAACTATTGCAATCTGAATAATGCCCATCTTGAACTCGTTAAATATCGGATCTTGGATTTCGCACTAAAACATATTTAAAGCGTCCAGTGAAATCTCCAATAATTGAAACGGGGGGAGAACTCATGTAGCAAGATTCTCTAAGTATCGGATCTTGCGTTACTCTCCGTTTATTATTGCCCTCCATTAGAAGAATCGTTGGTCGGAGTATTCTGACGTAATCCTAGAATGCGCCCAAAAGCACGACTATGGGAAAAGAAGGAAATTGGAGCGTGTCATTTGTTGCGGGAAGGAACTCCAAGGAACGTAAATAAAAGGGGGTTTTCAAAGAAGCGAAGATCGCAGTTTCGTGTTTTGACATCTAGTCCCGCATAGTCGTGTGTTGCAAAAGCAAGGAGAGAAGTCGAAAGGTTTCAAAGAAGCGAAGATCGCAGTTTCGTGAATTGGTTTTCCATCATCATCATCACACATAAATCCAACGTAGGCAAGGCCGAAAGAACGAGGAATTGGTGTGCCAACGGGCAGCATTGGTCGTTAGTAGGGGGGACGTCGATCTTCTTCTAGAGTCGGGTATGACCATGACAAAGCCACCAAATGGAAACTTGGGATGGAAACAATAAAACGAAAAAACTACAATTACTTCTTTCCGCTACCCTTCAATGCCTGTTCAATTTCTTCTGGCGTCATTCCCTTGAGTGCTTCTTGCATCTCCGGACTAGACATGGCTTGGATTTGTTCGGGCGACATTTTCTTCATTTCTTCTTGAGCTTGTTGCGACATTTTGAGCATGTCTTTTCCAGACATGTTGGCAATCATTTCCTTGGCGGCCTTGCGCATGAACGGATTGGAATTCATGAGACGTGCCGTTTGTTTGAGCATGTTGGGATCCGCCCCCATGGCTTTGAGCCGGGCTTCCGTGGCCGGATCGGGATTTTGCATTGCTTCAAACATGGCAGCCATGTCTTGATCACTCATATTCTTAAAGGCTTGATTGGCAAACTCCAATTCTTCTTCCGACAACTTTTCGCCTACTCTGGGAGTTGTAGTAGTCGAGGTGGATGTTGTCGTCGTAGTAGTAGTAGATTTGGTGTCGCTACCGCGTCGTTTTTTGCTAGCGATTCGATTCTTGGCTTCCTTGCGTGCTTCTCCCATGATATCGTCTTCAAAATAATCTTGAACTTCTTTCCAAACTCGTTCAAATCCTGCTCGATCTACTCTCGTGGCACCCAAACTTCCATTGGCCCAACATTCCTTGAGTTCTGCCTGACTCAGGTCCACTTCTCTCGTCCCACTCAACATTTGAATGACCGGCAAGGAAGCAAATCCCGCCAAGGTGACACCACCAATTCCCTGAGCCAAAGCTTCTCCATCATTACTCATAAACTCTGCAACCTTGTACATGGACGATATAACGTTCGGATCCGAACTAGTTCCTGGGCCCGTGGCAATGGGCTCCTTGGTCGCAGGCGTGTCATCTTCGTCGTCGTGGTCGTCGTCAATTTCGTCATTCGTAGAAATATCAATCGTTTTGCTTTGTTGTTTCAACAGCTCGACTGCTTGATCCAAATCTTGTTGTGGAATACTACCCATGGCTTGATTGGCTTGTTGAATTTGTTCGGGTGTCATGGTCTTTAAGCGTTCTTGTGCTTGTTTGGATTGCTGCATCAATTGCTCGGGAGTCATGGTTTCCATGAGTTTTTGAGCACTAGCCATCATTTGAGGATTATCTGGAAATAGTCAAATAGATTCGCAAGACAATGAACGATTGTGTGAGTGGACAATTAATATGGAATAAGATTTCATGGTCGACAAGGGCAATAAAAAGGACGGCGACGTCATCTAGCGACGTATATATTGACGTACCTCTCATCATTTTCATGGTGGACATCATGGTATCTGGATCGGCTCCCATGGCTTTGAGAGCTTGCTTTTGAATGGGATTCATGGTTTCCATGTCTTTGATCATTTTATCGATATCGTCCGGCTTGAGATTGCGCATTTGTTCCGCCGCCAATTTCATCATTTGAGCATCGGAACTTTCTTCTTTGATAATCTCCTTCATACGATCCAAGGAAGGATCATTATTATTATTATTATTATTATTATTATTAGAACTGAATCGAGCAGTAATTGTAGACAAAGTTGCTCGTGACGGCACAAAGGCCGAGCCATTGCCGATGACCAGAGCGACGACGACGACGACAAACAGCGAAACGCCACGATTTTTGCGCATCTCGAAACTTTGAGCAGCAGTTGTCCTACTTTTGCTGTATGTTGTCATGGTCGAAAACGGCGCCAGTCACAATGCAGAATGTGTGATCACTATGGAATCCAAATAGAAACGACACAAGAGAAAGATTTCTGCGTCAATGGGGTTTGTGAGGTTTGTTGATGCCGCCGTGTCATGACTTCGTCATTGCGATTGATTGAGACGGCGCGCCAAAAAGCAGTGCCACGCGGAAGAATTATGCTGACGCAGAAGAAGCGAATCAATCGGCGAATTTTGGCTTTGAAAACGAATCTCGGAACCTGACCAATCGAACGAATCGCATTTAATCAAAGAAGTCAAAGTCAACAACGAAATCCAACTATTTTGTCCCCCCCCTCCCTCCCCCATTTGAAAAACCAGGGGACGACCCACACGACCATGAAATCAGAAGCCCGCAAATGGAAGGGATCCAAAATAGAGTGTGTCAAAGCCAAAGTAAACGCCAATCGGTCTATTGCAATAAAAAAGCAGCCTCATATTGTACTACACAGAACAAGTGCAGTCGTCACACTCCACTTTTGCAGCCAGACGCATCAAATGGCTCACAATTCCCTCCACAAAATGCCAAGTTGCACGAGCTTATACAATCGTAACATTGGTCGTGGCCATAGGATGCCAGACGCCACTAACTAGAGCAGTCATGAAGAAACACAGCACTGCTAGTTAGAGGTGGGCATGTCCTATCTTCTTGACAACTATCTTGTCTACTACTATTCAAGGAGCATAGACAAGATATAAAGACGTGATCACCATCAGATGGGAGATGGAGTCGATGCAACGAAAGATCTAACTTTAAAATAGTCTCACAATTTCCAAAACAATCTACTGCAGTTTCTAGCCTAGTGCAGGACCGAGATTTCGTTTCTGTGATAGCCTCGAGCGAAAACATCATCGCGCCCAAAAAATGATTCCGTTTTTGACTAATATGATTGAAATTAATCATGACTCAAATTTAATCCGGGCGCGAGAGTGTTTACCACGCAATGTGACACCGCTCTAGAATCGAATGAATCATGTGTCGAAGCAGAAATGGGTTCGCCGATTTCGGGGGAAAGCGACTGTCAACAAATCAAACCCAAATCCATCCATCGCTGGGCGGGAATCATTTGTGCCGAGCGGACACACACATCCCTACAAGTTAATGATTGTACTTTAAAAGTGCGTCATTTCATTAGGATTTGGTGGTTGGAGTACGAGATGGACGCAATATTGAATGTATCCTCCAAGAAACGCGCTGTAGTCCATTACGAAACGAGTCTTGCTGCTCTGAATCGGCGATGTTCTTCCATTCGACGTTTAAAACGCAGATGACGTGAGACGATTCATCACCCAACGAGCTTTCGCGTCACGGCACGTTGGTTTTTTTCGCCGGTACCAATATGTTTTGAGAAATACAATGAATAACTCCCCAGTTCTTTGCTACGTTATCTGTCTCATTGGCACATCTCGTCGATGACCTTGTCGGCGGCTTTGACGAATCCTGAAACATCCTTCCTTCTTGTGTCAATGGAGATCCTAATTGCAACGCAATCAAGGTCGACGTTGTTTGTGGGACTTTTTGTTGTTGGATGCATCACTGTAACAAACGCGAGTTTTGGAAATACGGATCAAGGACTTATCTACATGTTGGGTTCCTCGTCTACTACGCAAAGTTGGCTTTCAATCCGGAGCAAACCACGGTCACATTTATTTCACTCTACAGTGTTGCTTCACAGACAGACGCAGCCATCGCACTGCACGTCTTTGCTAGAGACGTCAACATAATCAGTGCAAAACGGTGGGCCTGGGAAGCAATCTGAGTCGCACGAGTTATCCGTAATCACCACCTTTGTGGCCAGAGCTGCACCCACTGCCTTGCACGCATCGTCATAGGTGCACGAATTTCCACCAATGGTAACCTCAGTGGCCTGGGCACTACCAACAGTTACGCACGAAGTGGTGCCGGTGCACGCTCCTGCGCCAATGGTAACCTTTGTGGCCTGAGCATAGCCAACATTTAAGCACGAAGAGGCGGCGGTGCACGATCCTGCGCCAATGTCAACGGCAGTGGCCTTCGTGGTACCAACACTTGGGCACGAATCGGCTTCGGTGCAAGATCCTGCGCCGATTTTTACATCAACGGCCAAGGAGCGACCAACTGTTTCGCATGAACCCGGTTTGGTACATGATCCATCTCCAATAGTGACAGTGTCGGCCTTAAAGTGAGCCAAATCATTGCACGCATTATTGCCTTGACAAGAATTTTTGCCAATGGATATCGTCTGGGCAGCGGAGATGCCAATCAGACTGCACGCTTGGTCCCCCGTACAGGAATTGGGGCCGATGGATATCTCGTCTGCGGAATAGCCAATCCCAGTGCACGCACCTGCTCCAATGCAAGAGCCCGCCTCCACTTTTAGTTTGAGGGTGGGTCGAGATTTGGTTCCAAAGTCGCAGGCACCACCGCTGCCATTGCACGATTTTCTATAGATTGTGGCCTCCTCTCCTCCCCATTTACATTCTGAAAATGTGTTGAAGCAGTCATTGAAACAGCAGGCATCAGCGAGGGGTAGGTCCGTACACCATTTTAGGACCTTTGAAAGTTTTCCAGTACACGAGTCTGCCGACGTCGGGCATGATGCGTCGCTCGGTCGACTGGATGGCTCCGAGGTAATTGGCGATGACGATGGAAACCGCGACGGCTTGGACGTAATTGGAGACCTACTAGGCGACCCGGATGGGATTGAACTTTTGATGTCACTCGGTGAGGACGAGGGCAACAATCGACTTGGAAGCCCCGATGGAACGCTGCTTTGTATCTCACTGGGCGAACCAGATGGGATCGAACTTTTGACGTCACTAGGTGAAGACGAGGGCTCCGATCGACTTGGACGAGACGATGGAACGCTGCTTTGTAACTCACTGGGCGAACCAGATGGGATTGAACTTTTGACGTCACTCGGTGACGACGAGGGCAACAATCGACTTGGAAGCCCCGATGGAACGCTGCTTTGTCTCTCACTGGGCGATCCTGATGGGATCGAACTTTTGACGTCACTCGGTGACGACGAGGGCAACAATCGACTTGGAAGCCCCGATGGAACGCTGCTTTGTCTCTCACTGGGCGACCCGGATGGGATTGAACTTTTGACGTCACTCGGCGAGGACGAGGGCAACAATCGACTTGGAAGCCCCGATGGAACGCTGCTTTGTCTCTCACTGGGAGGTCCGGAGGGGATCGAACTCTTGAGGTCACTAGGTGACGCTGATGAGATGGCGTTTGGGGACATCCATGGAAAGCTAGATGGCTTTGATGTGCTCGGGGACGTGTATGGCTTCGACGTACTTGGTGTCTCCGGTGGACTGCGGCTTGGCTCGTCGCTGGGAAATTCGGATGGGGAAGAACTCGGAAAACCACTTGGAAAATCAGACGGTGCGGTACTCGGAGTGTTGGTGGCTTTTCCAGTTTCTATGTCGTAGACTCCCAAACTTCTTGCGGTAATGCTGGCAGCGGCTGATCGCAATGTGGCACCTTCGCCGCCAAGAATTGCACCTATGTTGCTCGCATAAATGTTTCCAGTGACCGTCATGGTTGCAAACAGCACCGAAAAGTCTTGCAGGAGCTTCCTTGAAGGACGTTTTGTTTCAGACTCTCCATCGTCATTCTTGCCAGCACCACTCATTAGTTGGCGACGGCATCCAACGAGGTAGGACGGGTCAATAATGACATCGGACACTTGAAGGTATTTTGACTCGCATGTGAAGTGTTCCAGCAGCATATTTGAATTAAATGCGTCCTGAAAGAGGGCAGCCATTTGCTGTAAGTCCGCCACTCTTAAACATCCGCCATCAGTGCGACGACCGTAAAACCTCACGGTCATTGTGGTCGAAGGCCCCGTAGGAATCGTTGGACACGGTACCTCGACTTGAACGGGCAATCCGCATATTGAAGGGTTCTGCGCCCAAGGCAACGGTTGTGGAATCAATACTGCTAGTCCAGCTTGTACCACACCCAAGCTGGGAGCGCTTCGCTGTGAAATCGACGTGCTGTCGCAGAGACATGTCAAACCCCCGGCGACTGCTTGAAGTCCACGCTGCCTGGGCAGCTGCCAGGGTTGTCTTGAAGCCTTGCTGCCTACTAGTAACCTTCGATTGATTGTGCTGTTGCCGAACAACGGGATCGGTGTTCCAAGGGCTTGGCAACCACGGCATAGTCCGGCTACATTGAATGTGGCATGAAAATTGAAACACCCTGGAATGTTCTGCAAGTACCTATCGTGTCTGCTCCCCCCTGGCACAGTCGTACGCTGCAAGCTTCCAGCGACATACGTCAAAGAGATGGAGTTGCGGAAGTACTCGTCGCAAAAGTTTTCCACCAAGTCGTTGTAAACTTTCGCAATGGCGTCGCCAAGGCCTTGAATGTCATCTGGGTTGTCCACGACCCACTCGAACGCTGAGAATTGAAAGTCGATAGTTGTGGAGAACGCTGTCTCCTCAACGCAATCGACTTTTGTTAGACCTGAAACTGCTCCAATCAATGTGATTGCGTTGCTAAGTTGTGATAATTCGTCTTGAAGCACTTGAAAGAGCGAGACCTGCTGGAGATCTGGCACAACTTGAACCGATCCAATGGGGCAGAAACATTGGGATTCTGGCACCTCCCGTGCTCCATCTTCCAAGAACCTGCTTGCCTCGGTTTTGCTGGTCTCATACTCGATTCGTCTCCGACGAGCTTCCGCTTCGTTATTAAACATCAGTTCCGATGGACAACCGTTGCATAGGCCAGTTGCATCGATTACGACGAACTGTGTCTCATCATCGACCGAAGGAGATGGAGCTGTAGTGGGAGTGTCGCTGATGTTTGCGTCGGACGTACCAGCCCAGGAGTACACAAACGTGCTAGTTGGAACCGAAGAAGGGATATTGCTGTTGTCGTTCGCTGTTTCTGCCATGTCTTGAAGCTGACGTCTTGCAGCTGTCTGGTTAACGACCCTCTCCACGCTGTTGTAAACGAACTCGAGAAAGAACTCAGTATCCGTCACAACGCCGAACCAAGGGTTGCAGTGCGTGGCATTCCCCCCGCCAATCAGCCTGTTCAATGCATTAGTATATGCAGATTGCAAGATACTTGATGTTTCTTGGGGTTCTACAACAAGCGTATCATTGACTGCCACTTGGAGAATGGCACTTGATGTAAAGCCCGTCCCAAAACCACACGCTACAGCGCCGGAAATGCATGATGGTACAGCGCCAACATCCTCTTGTTGCAAAAATGATAGACCTAGAGTCTCAATGACATCAGTTTCCAAAGGGGCGTGTCGGGGAAGGGTTGAATCACAACTACACGTCCCCTCATCACTCTCGAACGAAAATATCTGGGCATCTTCGGGTCCCGCTGAAGTGTCATTGTTCAGGGATTGAGGGAGTCCGTAGAGGCTGGTCTCGAGCGGATCGCAGCCGAAGCAATCCACCGTTACTTCGATTTCGAGTGGTAAACTGACCCCGTCAGCCCCTAAGGTACCTGTATTAACAACATTGGCGGAGGTCACAGTCAGATTAAACGGATCGCACACCGAAGTGCGAAGGCTATTGTAGGCCTGGGGGTACGCCAAGTTGATCCGCCCTTTATTGCTTGCCGGCAAGTCGGCAACGCCACAAGCAACCTGCAGCTCCACTGTGACATTTCTCTTGAATGTCGTCGTTACATTCGTACAGGGATAAAGATGAATGTTCCCCGGAGGCCCCACCTCTTGAATTTTCAAGATCTGAAGTCCTATTCGCTCTTGCAGAGTCGTCAAGAACAGATCGATTGAAAGCTGACGCGCCCCACCAACCATTATGGAGTCAATGGGACAGAAGCAGTTGGATTCAGCGGTTGTGTTCGATGCTGTCTGAAGATGACGCGATCGGCCGGCAGTATCCGGAGCCATGGCGTCTTCGTACGATGTTGCGATTTGACGTCTTCTTGCGCTCACGTCGTTGCTCATGAAGAGCTGACTTCCACATTCAGAACAAACTCCGTCGACAGAAAGAATAGCTGTAAGCTGCGGGGCAGCATCGAACAAAGATGTTGGAGACTTTGACGGGGTTACAGAGACATTGAGCAACTCTTCAGACAGCGTAGCGAAGAGCGAGGTTCCGTCAGTGAGGGATGATTGCTGGAGCTTACGACGGGCTTCTTGAAAAACCAAATTGACACGTTGAACGATCCTGAATTCTGGGTAGCAAAGATCGGGCCCATCCATTTCTATCAAATCATTCAACGTTTTCAAAGCCTCTGATTGGATAAGATCTGTTGCATTTTTGGCCGCATCGGGTTCCGCAAAAGTGATTGTCAGGCCCGTCTGGAAAACACTGCCAAAAGCACATTCCGCCACTTGAAGATCGGAGCATTCTAGAGACGGAGCCAAAATGTCCAATAAGACACCATACTTTTCCATAAACTCCGACTCAGTCGGGCCTCTGTTGCTGACGATGGTCGATGTTGTATTGTTTGAAGCGGGGCACAAACATGTTGACTCCAGTCCTGGTTCTTGAAGAAGACCATCATCAGGTCCTTGCGTCGAAGGCAGATCAAACAAGCCTATCTTTTCAACATTGCATCCCTTCTCTGACGCCTTGCAACGGAGCGTCCCCAATACTTTGACTTCCAAAGTCAACGATGAGGTTTTCACCCCCTGCGACAAAGGAGGCTGGGCAGAAGAAGGCGAAATTGCTTGTCGGACTATCTCAACGCTCGTGACGTTTCGGAAGTATGGATCGCAATATCGGTCTTGCAAAAGAGTGAACGTGGTCAGTAAGGCATTGTTGATTTGCGCCTCGTCGTTGCTGCTCAAGATGCGGGTTGTGCCTTCAGCAGCATCACCAAAGCATTCGTATTGGGCACTGTTGAGCTCAACGAGCATCAGGAAAACAAAAGGGGTCGCATCCGACAGGACACAGTCGGTACTAGCTTCTTCTTCTCGGCGATTTCCAAGCCCGTGGATAGAATGTTTGACTTCATTTTCTTCTCCATAAGCTTCTGGTGCAGCAGAGGGGTCCTCTCTTCCATGGTCGTCGGCGTCGGTAGAATAAACAGCCACGACATGGGGGCCTGCTGGCAGCGGCCGTCGCAGTGGTGCTTGCTGGTTTCCCCGAACTGTCAATGTGCTTCTTTTTCGGGCGACGGAGAGAAACAGTGCGAGCGGCACCAGCCCGATGACAGCCAGTAAACATACGATTGTAACCCCTCCGTAACGAGCGGATGTCTTCCTTCCACCCTCATTTTGCGTCGGCTTTATCGCCGGCCCTGCTGGTACTGCCTCCATCTTCTCCTTGTCACTGTTGGCCTGCTGCACTTCGATGCTTTTCAGAATCTTTGTTGCTTTTGTGCTCTCGTAAAAAATTGTTAGTCCACAGAGGGGAAACGCCCAATAGGTCATCTCCAAGATTGAGATGAAACTTCCTCATTATTGAAGAAGAGTTTAGTGTTCGGTCGTGTTATCCCAGATTCATAATAGCCCTCATAATATTTCCGAAGCAAAGCGCTAACCGACGTAAGGAACAGCTGTAGTTTTCAATTGCCCCTGACACAGAAGCGACACGACCCGCTCTATGTTCCAAGAACACCACGGCACCTATGTGTCAAAATATCCGCCATGAATCGAAAAAGCGCGCAACGCCGATCCATTTTGGGTGGACTTCCAAGGAACACGGGCGGTACTTTTGTGTAGGAATATCCGCCATGCATCAAAATGCGCGCCAGGCAGGTCGATCGAATGGGGACAACACGAACGAATTCCGGAATCAAAGATACCCAATCCCACGCAATCCAAAGGTGTCAAATAAAGCGCAGCAACCAACCATTCGAACGAATCTCAAGCAATCATCACACAGCTGTCAACACCTGTAGGAATGCTTCGATGCCTCTTGGGATACACAATAGTCTCAACGTTCGGGAGGGAACGTATCATAGGGCCCGTGGAAGACAGCGTACCCGATCCATCGCCCGGCGCGTAAAAGACACCGCCCGGCGCAGTCATCCTTAAATGCCACCAACGTTTGCCTTCTGTCACAAAAGATGGCGAACTTTTCAAAGGCGTTGCTTCTTTTCCAACGAGACGCCAAAGAAATGGAAGCAGTTGTACGTCCAAGTATCCTGCGATTTCCGTCCGCTGGTAGTCGTGCCCTTTTTTGCGTAACGCCACGATACGCCGGAAGAGTCATCCAGAATGAGTCATTCCTCCGTCGACACGACGCTCACCTTGATCCTCACATAAAGGACATGCCCAAACTTGAACGGGATCCTGGCCCGCTTATCTTGCTGAATGATTTCGCATGGTATCTTTTTGAGACGACAGGACGATAGAGGAGTCCTTCTTGACGACGAGCCACCAATCGCTTGCCCGTGAGTGTTTTTCAAGACCAGTTCTTTTATTTGCTGTTATTCGCTGTACAATGATTTGATTATTTTGCTTCACAGCCATGGATAGCTAGGGCGTGAGACGAGGCCTCTTTCCCTCGAAAGATCAGACGAGACTGCGGGAATCGGTTCGAAACAACGTAGTAGCCAACAACAAGGGAGAAAAGCAAACTAACCCTCCATTTCATTCTGTACTATACCACCTCAATAGTTGAAACCTAAACAATCTATTTCTCTTGACAATGCGTTTATTTTCGACCACGTCCTCCACATCCCGCTTCCATTAACGCGGCTTGAAAGGGATCCAATTTGATCTTTTCATTGGTATTCTTTTCCATACTTTCTTCCGTAGCATGATGATCTTGACGCAACGTTTTGGTCAGCTTATTTTGCGAGGGATCCAAATCTTCTGGCAATTCATAAGGAAATTGAAACCAAAAAATGGATTGAATCGCTCCGGAAGCCCCGCCTTGATGATCCCATTTGCCTTCAAACATGCCATAGCGTCCACCCAATGACCGTACCATGCTAGCGACGGGCCCCAACAAGGATTCTTTATGGTTGAACAATTCCTTGGCAGTTTCGGCACTAATCGGTGGTCCTGCCTTGCAACATTGTACCAACAATTCATTGCCATGACGTTTCATGCGACGAATGCGTAATCCAGATTGATTGGGTTCGACATTAGGGCCTGAGCCACCCATGCAATGGGTCAACATATTCAAGACGGATCGAAACAATAGCAAATCTTCAGCAATAATTTCACGGGGAACCGACTTTTCAAATTCAATCGAAACGGTACCATGAAAGGGAAAGGTAGGCAATACTCTATTGACCGATTCAAAGAGTTTTTCCATGTCGGTGGTAGGATGAGCCATCTTCTCATAGTCATGTACCACGGGACTTTCAAATCCATCCTCGTCGTGCAGAGGTTCTTTTGTGGCTAGTACGGCCATATCGGTATCTTGTAGGACTTTGCGCCTGGTTGCGGCACAAATATTGGATTGGACGCCCAAGGTACGACTAATCGATGCCAATTCGACGGCATGTTCCGAATCCATTTCCCAAGTCTTGTCGGAAAGCATATTCGACAAAGTCATGCGGGCGGTTTCCAATTGATGATGTGTATCTCGCAACGTACTTGCCAATTCGACAAAGCGTGCTTCATATTCTTCTTTGAGAATACGATTGCGTCGAGCGACCATGGCGGATACGACCATGGCGGCCATTTCATGCAACATGCCTTGTTGTTCTGGACTCAAACCTTCTGGACGTGGCTTGTAGTCAATAATGCACAGCGTCCCAAGTTTGTATCCTTCGGGACTCACGAGAGCGGCACCGGCATAAAATCGAATTTTCAGCCCAGCCGTGACCAATGGATTATCCTTGAAGCGAAAATCCTGGGTTGCATCCGGCACTACCAATAATTTGTACTTGTTCAAAATGACATGGGCACAAAAGGCATGTTTGCGTGGGGTTTCACTGGCATCCAATCCTACTTTTGACAAGAACCATTGTCGACCCAAATCCACCAGTGACACCAAGGCAGTCGGAACTTGAAAGATTTGACTGGCCAACACAGTCAAACGATCAAACTCCACTTCGCCTTGACTATCCAATACAAAATAATCATTAAGGGCCTTCAAACGTTTCATTTCTTCTTCCATGGTTTGTGGAATCGTCACTTCCTTATCCACCAAGGGCAACGTCCATTCGACTTCGGCGCCAACAAAGGACGACGATGCGTCATTATCGAATTGGCCACCACCAAACGAAGAGCCGGATTCACTGGCACTCACACTCAACAAACTGTTTTGACGTGGTTTCTTGGCACCCATGGCAATCGCTAAACGTTGTTCGTCGGGAAAATCTACAATAGAAGGATTTTCAGCACCCTTGCTACCACGACTTTGCAGCAATCGACGACGAAAGTTTCTCAGAATTTTCATAATTTGTTTCGTACCGTATAAAGAAAGCTATAGACGCAACCTGGTAGGTAGCTAGTGTTTTGTGTTTGGTGGTGAAACGAGAAATGCAAGCAATGGCAAGCCCTTTCCACAATGAAAAATAGGCAGTCGTCGTTTTGGTGGTGGTGGTGGTGCGATTGTGCACTCTACCGGTAGTAGCGGAGAATCCTCAAACGTACCAGAACGTACGTGGCGCCTACGCCCAAGAACAAAAAGGCGCTTGCGGGAAAACGTCATTCCCAAGTGTGGGTAGAACATTCGTTGCTTTCTCATTTCCGAATAGAGCCCTTCGCGTCTTTCTCTTTCGGGAATACATGCCTCGAATGAGTCATTAGATTCTACCGGTAGCACGAATCGAATGGTATCTTCCGCATAATCCAAGAAATATATCTCAAAACCGGACTTAGAAGAATCCACGTGGTAGGCGACATTCCTCTTGGGCCGGCATCGAGCATGGCAAGACGCGCAAGTCATGAATTTCCGCATTTGACGACCAACGTTCTACCCTCTCATCATCAATCCTTGATCCACGCCTCGTCATGGACAAGACGTCTCTACCCTGCTGTTTTCTCTATCATGCACTAGTAAAAGAGCTAGTACTAGTAATACAAGCAAGCAAGCAAGGAAATAATGTTTTGGGGAGAATGAAATACTCGGCAGTTCTTTCTTTCTTGAAAAACGGTACGAATTGCTGAAATGCCGCCAGAGCGTCCACAAAAAAGCTACGCCGTCTGAAAAAATGTCCTGCTGCTACTTGACTCTACTTGATACTAGTAGTCACAACCAACTTGAAAGCTCGGACTTGCATGGGGCCCATTGTAATACTTGTAGATGAAACGCAGCCTTCCAA
Organism: Nitzschia sp. DOCU1; assembly: GCA_951394045.1. Taxonomy (NCBI): domain Eukaryota; phylum Bacillariophyta; class Bacillariophyceae; order Bacillariales; family Bacillariaceae; genus Nitzschia; species Nitzschia sp. DOCU1. The sequence continues at coordinate 2,445,122 of OX595994.1, read as the reverse complement.
AGAAGTAGTAGTGTCTGCTCTGGTCCACCTCAACCGTCTGGCCAAGAAATCCTCCCACTTTTGATTGCCACTCAACGTTGTCTCTTCGATGGACAAGACTAAAAGATTTTGGAACAAATCAGTCAAGTCCAGCACAACGGGCTTGGATAGTTCATCATCTGCTCCAATGGCATATTGGTGGGCGAGACGAACAAAGTACACATTGGCCTCTAATCGCGTCAAGGTCACCAGCATGATATTCTCGGGAAGAGGCTTTACCAAAGAAAAGGATGAATTCGAAAAGGTGACTCCCTGTTGGTGTGGAGTAGTAGTCGAAAAAGATCCCACAAATACAATTGGCTCGGCGTAGGTTGGATCCATGGATGACCTGGCCGCTTTGGCACCGCCAATTTGAAGACGATGTATGCCTCGTACGACAATTCCATCGCCCACACGTTCGCCGTTGCCGTAAGGAGGGTACGGTGTGATTCCACCCGTTGTTTCATTCAACGGCTCTTGGACACCCCGATGATCATCCGCCAGCAAGCGCCGTTGGACCATGACTTGCATCTCGCCATTACGTAGAGAGGAACCTCCTTGTGCACGATCCACCAAGACTGTCAAGCCGCTCTTTTCGGATTCGTCCTCGATATACATGGCGGTCGTTATGGGATAAAAATTGCTGGCAATGGGTTGACTCGTCGTATCGACCCTCCACGACGGACGATGATCTCGTTTTCGCTTTTGAAATTCCCGTCCATTGGAATCCGTATAAAAGACCTTATGATTGGAAATATCGGACGCATATATTGCAACAAGCTCCTTCCCAATACTATGTTCGATCGGGATGGGGCCAATTGTATATTCGAGTTCAATGTATGGCTGGTTTGGAAGAATACGCGTTACTTGCTTGAACCATGGCACTTCAAATTCGATGTGCACTTCAATCACCCTACTTTTTGTAGAATCCGATGTGTGATAAATCTTGGCACTCTTGGCATGAATAGGTTCCGGCCTGCCATTTGAGATCTTGGGCCGAAAGATATAGGCGCCGGAGCTCGGCCGGAAACTCCGATTAGGCAAATCGGGTGTATCAATGGTGGCATCAAAGGAAGGATAGTAGCCCCACGAATGATTGACCTGTACATGCACATGGCCTTGGCTCAACGTACGTAGCATGCCAGTTTGCTGATCTAGCCTTGCCGATACTATCCCGTTGGAGACTTCCATCCAGTCATCACCGTCCCCGTCCTCGATCGGGGAGGATGATTCAATCACTTCTTTTTGTGCGATCTTGGAAACGCGAAACACTACAGCCCCAACCGACGGAAGGGTGCCCGTATCAAACAGTAGAATGTATTTCGCTTCACGGTCGGTAACCCTCAATGGCAGGGCGGGAATGGAACGAACGATTTGAATTGGGGCTGTTTCTTCGTCACCGACTCGTTTGATTTCAAAAGTGGCTTCTCCCGATACAACCAGTCGGACAATGGTAGAACGTTCTTGCGCCAGAGAATTGTAGACAACGACGTAGAGATCCTCTCCATTATCCATGGCCGCCGTTTCGGTCATTTCACACTTGGATTCATTTACTAAAGGACAGTATTGCCAGTTCACCGGCCACGTCATGGAACCAGGATCCTTTTGGACCATGGTCCTTTGGAGCAGCTCTATGACATGTCTTGCCGCCGTATCCATTCCTTTGTGGAGTCGTCGACTATAATCGTCCGCCACGTGTTGTCGAGCCGTTCCGGTAATAGCATCATGATGTTGGGAAATCGCCAGTGCATCTTCCAACTCAAATAGAGGGCGATCTTGTCCAAACCTCTTTGTTGCCAGCGTCGTTCCCAAGAGACTCTCAATTTGCCTGGCTCCCAACAAAAAGGAGGCCGCTACTCGTTCCATTCGTTTAAAGGAAACGCGGGAGGAGAAGTACCCCGTCCAATAACACAATTCACAATTCCCGTAGGGGAAGAAATCGTCTTGTTTGACTTCCCACAAAGACACGTCATACTCCGGATCTGCATTCGTTTCAGGCTGTTCTTGTTGCTTTTGACGCTGTTGACGTTCGCTGAATTTGGATTGAGTATAGTATTCGGGCGTCGAGTAAAACATCTGGAGTCGATCAAAGCGTGGACCCAAAGCGTCGGATACATTGGGAGACCCCGCCAGCATTTCCATGAATCTATCCAAATTATAGAAATCACGAGTCGCATTGGAATACTAAAAACGAATGAACGCAAGTGTCAGATATAGAATGATGTTTGGCCGAAATCGTCCCAGTGCTCCTGTTTTCAACGTACCGCAAAATCGCCGCCCATTGTCAGTAGGATATGATTGCCCCGGGTTTGATCGGCTTGCCGGGCAATCTTTTCGAGTAATTCCTGTAAGAGCAAAGGCCCCAAGGTTTCATTTGTCAAATCCTCCAAATGCTGACGATTGTTCAAGAAATTGTAGTTCCCCCCATAGCTTCCGGCTAGTCCCCAAAAGATGGTCGAATCCTTTTCGCTTTGCGAAGCATTCCAAAGTCCCTCGCATTGTCTGGCCAAATGACGTCGTTGCAAATCTTGAGAGTCGATACGACCAAAATACAAGGCATCCAAGCCCATTCGAAACGTCAAAAGGCTGGCTTGAGTAGCCGAATGTCCAAAGGGGTCCAACTGCCAGCCGACTGTGGGAACAATGTCGAGTTGTTGTTTCAAAAAGTTATGGCCCAAAGTCATTTGATCGATCATTCCTATAAAGTGCGTGGTGGCTTCATCGTGCATATCCCATCCACCATTGACTATACATAATTGCTTGTTTTGTAACAACTGTTTGACCGTTCGTCGGACAGTCGGGGGTTGTTCGTCCCACCACATGCTGAAAAATTTCATTTCCGCAAAGCAAAAGGTCCGTTCTGGATTTTGCAGCAAGGCTTGCATAGATGTCGTCAAAATGTCTCGAACGGCCCCCGTTTCTTGAATACTCTGGTTGCCTCCCAAATAGTATTGTTCCACAGTTTTTTGCCACCCGACATCGTCATGCGAATGTGGCACTACATGGACATTGAGAACGCGTGGATTCCTCGAGGCAGCAAACTTTTGGACGCGAAACTTCTTGTCGCTTTGCAATGAATGAGGATTGATTTGCAATACCCACGACACAAGAATAACAACCAGCCCTAAACCGACTAGAAGTCTTCGTAAAAGAAGTAGTTTCCGTCGTTGTCTGTGGTGCGGCTGCGGTGGCCTTGTGATTATCTGCAGATCCTCGGGTTCAGGATTTGACGACGACGACGAGGACGCCTCGTCTTCTTCTTCCTTTCCATGAAGGCTGCTGTAGCTAGAAGTGCCAGCGATAGAATCATTGAAGGAAAGACCAAATAATCCCATGATGTCGCAATCAGCGTTTTGTGCGGGTTGCCTGAGAATGATACATGCATTTCTCCATCCTCATGGTTTCGTTTCTCATCATCATCGTAACCTCGCGCTTGCTTTTTTCGGCGAACGACCCCGAAAAAGAGGTCATGGATGTCAAAATACGCCTTTGGATGGAATAATAACTCTTGCTGCTTTGACTAACTCGAACGTAGCGTCGACTAGTCCGACAGCAGGTCTTTCTCGTAGTGTAGCGTTGAGAGGTTACAGTTGCTGAGCATTCCAGCCCCTTCCATCTTGTTTCCAACGGTCTTAGACATTGGTGTCAATGCCGACTCCATAGCATCATCAGTCGGCACCATTTCGGCGGTCTTGGCTCCAACGGTCTTCACTTCCATCGCAAAGATAGGACGTGCCGTAAGCTGCGGCTCGGGACTGGTTGACGACTCACTCCAGGGTTATGAGCTAGGCTATGAGCCGGCAACACTTTTCAACTGGGACACCAACGAAAATACCGCATGTTGCCAGTTTTGGCGATACGGAGCGACAGACAGATCTCACCGCGGTAGGGCCAAGGGGAAAGGGGGCATGCAGGCGCGCAAGACGAATTTTCGAGTACCGCAACGGATACAGGAACAGTTTTGGTTGGTCAGTTGGAATGTGTAACGACATCATTTACTTATAGGAAATAATCAATTTAATATATGCCTTTTGAATTCAGCGAGCACGTCGGTCATTCAACGAATCGCCAGATCACCCCTTAAAGATGAAAGCCTCCCTGGCGACATGGCTGGGGGAATTGGCGGGAGTCGGGGGGAATTGGCGGGAAATTCCCGCCAATTCCCCCCGACTCCCCCCGACTCCCGCCAAAAAGTCATTCCGCGCCTGCCAGCCATCGTCGCGAGCATGGCGAGACGGACGGCTTGCTTGGGTTTTGGTGCATTGCGATCAACAAAAGTTTCTCATCCATCACAAAAACCATGGCAAGCAGCAGCAACAACAAAACTGAGTAGAAAGTGTGTTTACTCTACACAGTCCAAGAACCCTTTCGTGCCAAGTGTTCGCTTGCAAACGCCGATGATGTCATAAGATTTGATGCCGACCACCCCCACCACACAATCCACGAGAAAGAGAAGCGAGAGGCCGACGATGACAGCAACGCGCACGTACGTAGCCTAACTGGAAGATCCACTCCATTCAACACCAACGAGCCAAGCTCCGGACACCTTGGTTCGTATTTTGGCCGACGTCAGTATCATCCGCCTTCGCATGATGCCAAGAAGGGTGTTTCATTCTTCCGTCAGATCCGCACTCGCATTTGGAGGCATCAACACAAGCATCAACAAATGCTGTTGCTACCGCGAGAATTGACATGGTGCCAGCCACTTGTTGCTGGACACGTTGTTCCTCGGCTCTTACTCGATTATTGTAATATCCTTCTTGCTGCGGGGCTGGAGAGTGGAGCAGTTGTCTGTTGTTCGTCCTCGACTCCTCGAAGATATTGCAGCACATAGGCAGATCTTATTGTGGGTACTAGTAACGACTATGTTCTTTACTAGACGGAACAGCCGCAGCGCCAAGATCTAGTACAACAGCACTATTACTAGCTGGCTGCCGTAATGCGTACTCCTCAATTGCTTTTTTAACTTCTTGGGAACAGCAGAGCTCCACCGCAGCACTAGTTTTTGGCGCCAGGCAGCAGCAGGGCGCAAGATGGCAATACTTTTTAGCCGCTGCTGTAGTATCATGATGCTACTGCTGAATTCGTTTGATGGTAAGATTAGAGTAGCTTTACTCTGCGGCTCTATCGAAGAAAAGCGTCCTCTCGTCTTGGTGGCAGTTGTTGTTGTATCCTTACGTAGATCAATTTACATTGTACCGGTGGCTACTCTAGTGGCCGGGGATGCTGCCTCCACGGGTGAGGAAGAACGGGTCAAAGAAAGTGTAGAATCAACAACGATCCTTGTCGTCGCTCTCGTCAAAGTCGTAGCCGCGGCAAACTCGCAAAGACTCTTGTTGCTGCTTTCCCAATGGTACTAGTAGGCAGGCTTTTAGCTAGCATGTCGCAAAACTCCCGATAATTCCACATTGTAGATTCTGTCTGCTGTCTCTGTCCTCTTGCAACTTCCATTTGTCCAAAGCAGGAAAGCAAATGTCGTAGTGCGTGATGCCCTTATGATGCTTAATACATCGGACGGCGAACAATGAAACGAAAATATCAAAAGTTTGCGTTGTTCGAGCTTTCGTCGACCAACATTCGGGCCGGCGCCTGTCCTCTAGCGACGTCTTAGCGAAGTGGGCAACGCCATGCAATACAAATGCTTTCTCACCACAAGGTCCTAGGATGACTCACTATAGAACCGTCTGGGTGCATGAAATTTTGTCGTTGATTGTTGACCCAGTCTTCGTCCTGGTTATGCAGTATAGTAGAGTCACAACATCCCGCAGAGCCCAAAGCTACGCAGCACCCACCATGAATCCTCCCTTGGGTGCTCGAAACTGTAGTAGACCAAGCGGAGAAGGCAGTCCGACTCTTAATACCCGGACAGCCGTCGCTAAAGGAGCCCGACAGGCTTGAAACGGTGGCGATGTCTCGTAGTAGTCGTCTCTGACATTGCCGTCTTGGTATGGACGAATAGTCCCACCAGGAATGTAATAGACGTTGAACTTCCAGACTTTCTCTTTGTCTCCTTCCAACGACGTTATTTTCGTGAAAGCATATCAGTGTCGGCATCATCACAAAAGATCGTCAATCCAACAGCGTCGACCATTACTCGTTCCCTTGCTCTCTGCATAACGTAGTACTGACTCCACTAACATATCAATGAACAACACCGTCCACCGAAACAACCAAGCAAGTCATCCACCACCGCCGTCGCCGCCAACATCTATAGCCGTCAAGTCGCGGCCATTCAGACAGACGATAGTACACTCGACAATTGGCGTAGTTTGTTGTGGGCGACATGATAACTGAAAATGCTTGCTCAAACCATCCCTGTTGTTATTGTCCAAGGAGGACAAAGAAGCGATGGTAGTAAGAGGTGTAAGACTTGTGCTGACAACAGTCATCCTTTGCGGTCATCAACACATCGTGTCCCTGGCATGCCAGTCCATCAAGTCGTTGATGCGTCTGTCGCACCAAGCTCGCCGTGCTCGCAGAGATCGCCCGCCCGCCACCCGCATAGCCTCTGCCCTGGGGGAAACGGGGGGAGTCGGGGGGAATTGGCGGGAATTTCCCGCCAATTCCCCCCGACTCCCGCCAATTCCCCCAGCCATGTCGCCAGGGAGGCTTTCATCTCTAAGGGGTGATCTGGCGATTCGTTGAATGACCGACGTGCTCGCTGAATTCAAAAGGCATATATTAAATTGATTATTTCCTATAAGTAAATGATGTCGTTACACATTCCAACTGACCAACCAAAACTGTTCCTGTATCCGTTGCGGTACTCGAAAATTCGTCTTGCGCGCCTGCATGCCCCCTTTCCCCTTGGCCCTACCGCGGTGAGATCTGTCTGTCGCTCCGTATCGCCAAAATTAGCAACATGCGGTATTTTCGTTGGTGTCCCTGGATCGATTTTTGACATCAAGGTTCGTCGGATTCATGGGAATGACGTATGATACCAGGTAATGCCGACCGTGCGCCTGTCGGTATCAATGCTCGGATGATTCTAGTCAATCGAGTCGAGTCTAATGGCAAGCCAACGGAATTTGGAATCGCGGATTCGCGTGCCTGCCACATGCATGCGTGGAGTCTCGCCCATCGACACCAAAAAACCGTGACAACGACAATGGCGGAGTGTGAAAAGCTGTTCATCGTTTGCTGCTCTCTCGCGATTCTATTTCACTACATGAATACATTGACGGTAGCAGTTGATAACTATGAGGTAGACAAGAAGAAGGTATGTCAACAAGGAATCGGTGGTGAGGATGACAACCGTCGTCGTCCTCATGTGCCGTCATGTGCTTGTGAGACTTAATAACCAGTCAATTCCTTTTCTTCTCCAAATTGCTGCTGGTCGCTATCTCACAAATAGCAAGTGTTGCAAGTGTGTGTGGTTGTTCATTTCACAAAAGCAGTCCACTCTCACGTTTGTTTGCGATACATGTTTGTTTCGTTATGGACCCAGAAATGAAGCCCCCAGAACGGATCCCAGCGAATTCTGCCAGATTCCAGGGGGTACACTGGATGGAAGAATGACGCGTCTCCTTTGATTTTGCTTCCAACCAAAGCTACATCCGGCAAGGCATATGAACGACTGACAAGGATAGCCGCCTCTTACAAAAGAACGACAGCAGGAGGAGAATGGAAAGATTTTGTATTGATGGTAGTGCATTGTTGTCCATCAAGACCGTGCTACTGCAATCCTCTATTACCAAGTCCAATCAAAGAAGCGAGTGTTTGTCCCGTTGCTCTATTCCGAAAATCCCAGCCGAGATTCAGTCCATCATTGTCGCCACAAGAGAAACCTTTCACTGGCTGGTGTCCAGATCCAATTTGCAAATTACAGACAGGGGGTGGTCTTGAATTCTTGCAAGAAGATGATTGCAATGGTCCCAATCCCTGAGGATTATTGCTGTGATCATAATCATGTCTCGTCTAATGTCATGGTGCTTGCTGTACATCCATCATTCGTCCAATGAAATTGAATCTCCAGCAGCCACAGCACTACGAGTACAGCAGGTGTTGTCGATGCTAGCTAGATATCGACATAATAGTAGCACCTCCGTCACTCTCCCTTCTTTGATTGTCGCTCTACGACCCTCTCCTCAGCATGGTCGTTCGATTCCTTTGACGGGCGCAGCAAGACGAACAGAAAGGCTGTGATTCATGTTAGATTTCTTCGACTCTCGATGTTGGCGCGCGACCAGAACTTGGGATCGTTTGATCCGGGTATTCGACTTTGACGGACCAACTTCTTTCGCGAACCCCCATCGGTGCCCCGTTGACGATGACAGCGTTTCATGTCCATTTAACTTGTGTGTCTTCTTTTCGTTTTAGCGTCCTCCAAAATGTCGTATCAACAGTATCAGAACTATCAGCAGCCCCAGGCATCTTCTACTGTGAATAGTTCGATGTACTGGAATGGATCGCAGTGGGTGATGCTGCCTCAACAGCAACCTCAACAGCCGTCTCAGGCTCCAAAGAAATCCTTGGTGGAATTGTATACCGAGTATTATCATGGGTGGCAAGCTTGTTTAGAAGCCTACAAGGCGCAGTATGGTGCGGACAAGCAACAAAATATTGAGTGGGCCATGTATTATGCGGATCAGAGTTCTAGAGCCGCGCATTATTATTATGAACATGAACTGACGTCTCGGGGTGGACCGCCGCCGCCTCCCCCACCTTTTGATTTGCCTCCAGCGCCGCCTCCTTTACCATCGGCTTCAGCAAAAAGAACATCGACAGGTACAAATAGTGGTGGTATCAGTGGGGCTGCAGCGGGGGGTGACTATCATCAACGTCCGGCGGCAGCAGCCACCAGCACCACTCGAGCTTCTACCGATTCGCAAACCCCTGGCTCGTTAACTTCGTATGTTCAACGCTCGCTGGGCCAATGTTTGACTTCTGATCAGCGTGCGTACGTCCAAGCTCAAGTCGAAAAGGTGATTGCGCAAGCCATTCAACAAGGAAATTTGCATACTAAGAACTGGAATTTGGAACCCTTGATTGCCTTGTCGGGAGTCGAAGCTAGGGCAGCTACAAGTACGGCATTGCCTGACATAGCTGGGGCTTCTACTAGTACCGGTAGAGGCCGGGGGGTGGCTGCTCCAGATGCAGCTACCGCCATAAGCCGTCCAGATTATGGCGAAAGAACGAGCTATTATGGCCCAGCGTCAGCGACTCTGCCGACACCTACTACTAATCCTTCGTCTTCTTCTTTTTATTCCTCCTCCTATTCCAACAGCCAATCTCACAATTACCGTCATTCCACGAGCGATTCTCGCTATTTCACTTCTCTTGACTATTATTCTAATTCTTCCTCGAAGCAGCAGCAAGACGACCATGAAGAAGAATTCATTTCGCTGTCCACGTCAAAACAGAAACGAGCTGCCGGGGGTTCTACAAGTTCCAAGCTATCATCTTCCAGCAAGAAAAAGATGAAGACGTATAATTTCTCGTCGGTAGAGGAAGAGGGACTCGATCGTTCTTCGCATGCTTTGACGAAACGTCAGGAACGCTTTGCGGGACCTGGCGGATTACAAGAAGCAGCATCAACTAGTACTTCCACAAGTCAAGATTATGCCAAGTACATGGGCATTTCAACAATTGGAAATTCTTCGGCAGAACCATTAACAGAACAAGATTTTGAGCGCATGACGGTAAAAGGTACTTGTCAAGTATTGGAGAAAGACTATTTGCGATTGACGGCACCACCTCGGGCCGAACTGGTACGACCCCTTGAGATTTTGAAACTGCATTTGCACAATCTACAGAAGGAATACTATGGGAGTGATACGAAGAAGAAGCATGATTATTTGTGGTTTTGTAGTCAATTGAAGGTACGTACTCGCCGGGCTATTGAAGCGCCTAGTAGTGAAGCCAGAGCGACTCTGTCTCTACAAACTCTGCGTTGTCTTATTGTTGTCTCGTTTTCGTTTGCTTTCATTTTCGGCAGGCCGTTCGGCAAGATTTAACTATTCAACGAATTCAAAATGACTTTGCAGTCAAAGTTTATGAGACCCATGCTCGAATAGCATTGGTGGAAGGAGATTTGAATGAATTCAACCAATGTCAAACACAACTCAAAGAATTGTATTCGAATCTCAAATTATCGTCGTCATTACCATCAGGCAACAAACATGGAGAAAACGAAGCAACCAAGAATGAAGCAGAGTTTGCGGCGTATCGATTATTGTATCATGTCTTACTCACCACGACTACGAATCGTCATCATGGAACATTGGAAATCACACAATTGATGTTTCGGAGAGAAGACAACCCGAGTACTACATCCGGAATGGAACACGCATTGAAGATACGGCATGCTGTCGCTACCACTGACTATGTTTCCTTTTTCCGACTGCACCATCAAGAAGAATCTTCAGAAAACAAGCATTGGGGAAAGTATTTTACGGGGCGCATGGTTCCTACTATGCGGTTGCGGGCGTTGAAACGTTTGGTACGAGTCTATCGACCATCTCTACCAGTTGAGGTATGTAGTAAGTTGTTGGGATTTCACAACAACCTAGCGGACTGTCGAGCATGGATGGAAATTTGTGGGGCCAAGATTTCGGAGGATGGTACAACTTTACTCACTAAGGAAAGCGATGCGGCAGACACCATTTATGAACCTCAACACAAGGTCAAGAATTCCCTGATATAGTCTGGGCTGTGTTTTTGCGGTTGGCCATGATGGAGGAGCTCGTAAGATTTGTAGTTCAATTTTGCGTTCTGGCATAAAAATAGTTGCTTTATTTGAACTTTACCCTCTTCAATTGATGTCTTATAGGAGCAAGCTGTTCTTTTCTGTGAAAACTCTAGTAGTAGGAGAGAGTTGGCTTGCTACCAATAGGCACGGCCCTCTGCTACGTATTCTTGATGGAAAAAAGACTAGATCAAATGACAGCCGGGATACGTGTCCAGCAAAACGACACATTCACTTTTGTAGTAGTCCCCGCATTTTTCGGCCATCCAGCAGACCGCGCCACCTTCAAAAGCTCATTCTCTCAAACAAGAAACCCGAGGTTGGTGTAGAGTATCCCAAGAACGTCGTCGTTGTCCTCCCCTCTATCCTAGCCGGACTCAGTCGATAAAGAAGGCCGGGTATGGCATTCGGGCTGACAGACGGGGAATTTCTTGCTTTCCGAGAAGAACTGACACTCCGAAGCGATGTTTCTCCCGACTTTTCCAAGCCTCCTCATTTCATTTCAGCCCCAAACACAACGAAGGCAAAGAGCCGGCTTTGATTTGAATCACGGTCGACTCAACTATGAGTTGGTGGGTCGTCGCAACTCGTCTCCCTACTTGGGTCTCAGTCCAGCGGCCCGCCCACATCATGATCATAGACCTTCGCGTGCCTTTTGACGTGTTCTCCAACAACAACACTCTTAACGTTTTATCTTTCTGGCCGCATGTATCCGTCACCAAGAAGTACTAGCACTAGTAGTCGAGCTTTTTATTGTGAAGACTTCCGGCCATGTCTTCTTGAGTTCACCGTCGTCGCTTTGCGTATATTCTTTCTCGAACGCGGGCTGTCAGGGAAGCCAGATGACGCTACAACTTCATCATCGCACCCGCGATGAGGTCTGTCCATCGCCTCGTATCGCCAAAATTGGCATCGTGCGATATTTTCGTTGGTGTCCCAGTGAAGGCCACAACAGGAGCATTCGGGAATACGTACGAAGGTCAGACTAGGGCTATATAATTGCAATCACCCCTGAAGGCCCATTCGGCGGAATTCCAATGATTGCTCGCGTGACTCATATTCAGTAGATTTTCCTTAAGTAGAAATTCCTTAAGGAAATTTTCTTTAAGGAAAGTAGATTTTCCTGATTAAGTAAGTTTTCCTTAATCGGTCGGTCGTCGGACGGACCATTTAAGGAAATTTTCCTGAATGTCTTCCGAAGGGTCGGTCGTCGTCGGACGGACCAAATTAAGGAAATTTTCCTGAATGTAGAGAACGGTCGGTCATTGGACAGACCGCGGGTTTGACAGACAATTGAGAACACGTGAGAGAAAAATAACAATTGAATTAATAGGTTACGACATGGATTACTTCGACCATTTCAGAACCAGTTGTGTTTTGTGTTGTTGTGTGTTGTGTTTTGCTGCGGTCGCGTCGTTGCACTTTCAGAAATCTTTCTACAGCGCCTGCCCACTGTGATGAATCATTATGACTGTTGATATTCAGGAAAATCTACTGAATGACTTTTGGAATCATTATGACTTTTGATATTAAGGAAAATCTACTGAATGACTTTTGGAATTCAGTAGAATCTACTGACATTAAGGAAAAAATCCTTAAGGAAAATTTCCTTAAGGAATTTCTACTTAAGGAAAATCTACTGAATATGAGTCACGCAAGCAATCATTGGAATTCCGCCGAATGGGCCTTCAGGGGTGCTTGCAATTAGAACGCCCCCGTCTGTCCTTCGTACGGATTCCCGAATGCTCCGGGCGAGTTGTAGAGATGCTGGGTGGTGAGCAGGTTGTAAGGTCTACATGACAATGTTAGTGAAATGCATGAATCAAAATACTTTCGTCCTGTTAGGAATTAGGAAGGAGAACGACATCATCGTGACACCATAATTTCGTGCATGCGTCAGAAAATAAAGAAGTCGAATACCGCCAGATCTTCTTCTCCGGTACAGCCCCTATTAATTTTCAACCATCATGGGCGTCTTTTCTATGTAAGCATTTGACGCCGTGAAGGCCACAACAGGCGAGTTGTAGAGATGCTGGGTGGTGAGCAGGTTGTAAGGTCTACATGACAATGTTAGTAAAATGCATGAATCAAAATACTTTCGTCCTGTTAGGAATTAGGAAGGAGAACGACATCATCGTGACACCATAATTTCGTGCATGCGTCAGAAAATAAAGAAGTCGAATACCGCCAGATCTTCTTCTCCGGTACAGCCCCTATTAATTTTCAACCATCATGGGCGTCTTTTCTATGTAAGCATTTGACGCCGATGCGCTAAATGGTTATTACAGAAGGTCTTTTTTGATCGCGCCGCTTCATCGCAAATAACATCTTCCTTGACACCATAACAACGTACTTTGAAGTCGAACAAGAAGCGGATCGAATCGATCGCACTGCTGAGTAGAAAGCTTGGCGATTGCTAATGCTTCATTATCATGTGTAATTTGCAAGCGCCCGCCGACGACACTTCCAACATGTTTCCTTGCTGGTGATAGTCTAGTGCCGAACGGAAAGCTTTCACCATAACAACATTGAACCGATTATGTAGAAAAACTTTTCAATCGGGACTTCTTTGTCGACTACCGTCAGGGATCAAGAAGATCTCTTGGTCCTCTTGGGAGGCGTCGTTATGGCGTACACCGCCCACCGACACTCCCAACATGTTTCCTTTCTGATAGTAAACTGCGGAACGGAAAGTTTTCAACCCAACAACATTGAACGGATCATGTAAGATTTTTTTCAATTTGTCGATCTAGATAGGGGATCGAGATCTTTTGGCCCTTTTGGCAGGCGGAATTGTCCACTTGATGACAGGAGAGACTCGCATCTTTATCAAATCAACAAAGTACCAATCCCAAGGGAGCAAGATCTTTTGGTGCTGATGGTGGGCTTCTGTTCTTCATTATTGCGTACAATTTGTACATGTTCCTACGAGGAAATCGCATCGTCATTCTCATCAACAAGGTGAAAGTCGATGATTCCTGATGCTCATAATTTTCATTTCGCCTCTCGTCGCAACAGATTGGTCCATCATCCTAAAACATGAAGTTGTTCGCCCTTTTCCTACTCGCCGCCGGGCGCCACATTGCATTTGCCGCCGAGGTAAGAAAGTGCTAACTGGCTGGTGTTTGTTGAAGCTGGTAAATCGTAACATTCATACTCATCATGGAACTCCTCTCACACTTTTGCCTTATTTGCCTTTTCTTCTTCTCCCCTGAAAACTAAACTTGGTTGCCACTTCTTTTGTCTATCATGGTAATCCATGATGATTGAATGCGATGTTTCCCATCATTCGTGCTGCTACTCAGATCACTGGTGCTGACGAGACGCCCAAGCAAATCCGCAATGTTCTTGTGCGCGGAGGTGGAGACAAAGCCGGCCGCAAGAACAAGAGTGAGATGCTCGACGATCTGCCCGACGAAGAGTCTGTTCACCGCGAGTTGCAGTTTCGCCCTGCTACTTATGACCCGACCTTGACGACCACCATATGCCCCGTCCCTTCCCCATCAGCACCCGATCAATACGGATGCCCACCTGGCAAAATGGCGGTTTGCTACTGGCATGCCAGCAGCAAGTCCAACAATGGTGGTCACTATCATACCAAATGTTGGGATCACGTATACGACGTCGACCCTGTCGTCCCAAGTTATCTCCCAGGTTCCACTGACAAGTTTTTCGCCTATTGTGGTCCTTGCCACTGCTCTGACGGAATTGTGGCTACAGGATTGAACATCAAGATTGGCAAGTCCGCAAACAACGTAGCATGCCCTACCTGTGCGGCTTGCGGCGGAGAAGATTCCTACTTTGTGTACAATCCAATGTATGCTACTTCGGCAGATCACTCTACTCTTGCCGAGTCGATGGGCTGTCAATTGGCTGTTATCGATAGCCTCACTGAGAATATCGCGGCCCTGGCTGTCCTGCCCTCTGGTAACGCCTTTATTGGTGGCGGTGATTTTCAAACCCCTTCAGGTACTATAAGTACGGTGATCTATATTGCGGATGGTTCGGGGTCCTGGTTTTATGACTATACCAGCTGCCAGAAGCCAGCACTCTATGAGTGCTGCCCACCCACAGGAGGCAGCTTTGAGTACTGCTCGGCTGTGGCTCCTGCCTAACTTCAGCGTTGGAGGACCAAAAAATGTTACATGTCATACTACACAACGAATCAACCAGACAAGACCACGGCAGTCTTTTTCCAATGAGAAAAAGACACTAACAACAACAAAAAAACCCAAAAAAATACAAGATAGCCGTAGCAAACTAAAATAATGTGCCAAAAAGAAATGTGAAAAAGGTTGTCCTTCGTGAGTTTTTGGCATTTTTCATGGCTTCTGGTGAAAACGAGGCCTACCAGAGTCCATCATTTTCCAGTCTAACAAGTCCGAACAGGTACATAGTCGCATGCGTCGGGGATTCGACACAGCGGACAGCGAGCGCAGCGGGGAAACCTGTGCTGATGGTGCACGCAGCGAGACGGCAAGAGAGGGAGGGGCAGCGACGAACGATGACCATGACCCACATCATTTGATGGTGTAGCCTTGTCGTTTACCATTCCATCGTCATGGCTGATGTTCTATTCTTTGTCTATACTAGTACTTTGAACGTGACATTGACATTGATGAATACAGCTACAACTATTAGAAGTAGTGATAATGGCGTCGTTGTCTCGGATGATTGTTGGCCGGCATTTATCCGTTCTTGGAGAATCGTCCGAGATCAGCAGCAGCAGCAGCAGCAACGGCACTGGTAGTCATGGAGGCACCCCGTCCATGTCAACGTCAATGACGAGTTGTAGCAAGGGTGGTCGAAAGTGACGACGAACCGCGACGGTCGACCGCGACACGAGACGACGAAAAGGGCCGATCGATCTCTGGCAAACTCGAATCCTACCGACAAACCTACCCAGGGAACCAGCAAAACATGCCCAAGTTCCGATCGTGTGACGACTGACGAACTGGTCTTGATGGACGAAAATGTCCTCTTTGGAAAGGATCTGGCTAGAGGCAGCAACAAGGACCGCCCTCTTGAGCAATGGATCTGACAGACTCGTTCGTGTACTATTTTGCCGATGAAACAACGACGCGAAGGGCAACGAATCCATCCATTGCAAGTGGATAACACTACTGTGTCTACCAAAGAAGATTGTGACCCTCACTCGGGACAAGAACCAAGATCACGATAATCCAATGCTGCCTTGTTCCATTGCAAGCGAGTGCGTCGAGGAGTCAAGAGGATGGAAGAGTATCGAGCGAAGAGTGGCCGGCTTGTTCTTTCCCTGTTACTACCGCTACTACTAGCAAGGAAACTCGAGGAATGTTGAACAAGAAGTTTTGCGTTACCTTGATCCTAGTACAGACTGGTAGTACAATGAGTCTACCTTCATTGTTGAGCGATTCATTTGGAGTTCGGCGTCTCTCCTGCCTGTTTCAATGGTCCTCGTAAACCCCGGTTATTAGTCCATGATCAACTTTGACACACAAGACTATAGAACCCCACCTTCTTGATCGGAGCTTTTATCCTCAAACCCTTTTTCAAGCAACTCTACAATGTTTCCATGGAAGAGCAAAAGATGTCGACGCCGCCGCGCATCAATAATGTGTGGCCAGCAAAGATAGAAGAAGAGACAAATTGTGGATAATTTCTTCGGTAGTACATGTAGAAGATCCTAAATCTGTGCCATTTTGGTCTTCAAGAATGTCTACAATCTTAACATCGACGAGCGAAAGAAGTTGACTGCGCGCAGGCCAAAGGTCGACATGACAATTGGTGAACTATTTCTTCTGTAGTACACGTGAATGATCCTTAATCGGTGCCGTTCCGGTAGCCACAAAGTATAATAACAGGATTTTTATAGTTCATGGCGTTTCTACCCGACAGATCTGCGTGCTGATAACTTTGAATCGAGACATGCCTCGGCGTTGCGGAGATTCATCCAAAGTAGTCATTAAATGATTCGCACGGTCGACAAAACAAGCACATGGATCATTTTCAAAACTCTCATGTATTTGAAGGTCGAAGGGCATGGCAGAAACGGAACGAGTGACATATAGTAGTAGTCGTTCCGCAGTTCTTTTGTCGTCTCTGTCGAACCCTCAGTCAGCAACACGTCGTTGTGCAGCAAGATTTTAAACAGAGACCCTCCATCGGTACTATGCTAATACCCTTGGTCGCCCTGGACTTTTTGAGGGGATGGGGAGCTCGTGCGCCTGGCGTTTGGAATGAATCTATCGTTATCGATTGTCAAGGGAACAAAACCTACCAATTGAATCCACCAGTTGGCGGAAAACTTTCACGAGCAACTCCTCCAGCAACTTTAAAATGAATAGGCCAGGATGGTCAAGATCACTCGATTTGTCGTTTTTGTTGTGTATTCAGCTATGCGGGAGAAGTTTTGCACAACAGCATTGTCTCGAGACGTGTCGGCACCGTAAAAATCCAAAATGGGACTTTTTGGCTGGAACGCGCTGACCGAGTCGAGAGTTGATATGAAGCTCGTCAATCGTTGGAATCAAGTGTACCCTTGCTGTTGTAAATGTAAACAAGGGGGTTCCATGGACCGATCGTTTGAACAGCGTCGTTGTTATCATGGACGCCCATGGATGCTCTTGTAGTGCTCGTTAGGTTGGGGACGAGGACTAGCAGTCGGCTGCTTCCCTCCATTCAGACTCTCTCAACGGAACTACTAGCAATCATTCAAGTGGAAGCGATAGAGCGTGAGGGGAATGCAGCACTACGCATTTGTTTTCTCAAGAGGCAAAGAGTGCATGCTCCCATCGATCCAGCACGATCGTCTCAACGAAATTTTTTGGCGGGTGCTCAATTTTCTGGCCGTTTTCGTCGCATCGGAAGGTTTCCTGTCCTCACTCTTCAAATTACTTAAGCCCCGTGTGCGCATATGCCTCGTCCGATTCTCCTTTCGGCACAAGGATAGAGGACCACGTGCTTGTGCGTTTCTCCCCACCCCCACCTACATTATGGGTAAAATGAGACCGGGATCGTATTTTCTGGTAGCCCGGCTACACAGTCTACGTCATCATACCCCATCCAAATTGCAGTATTGGACCCATAGGATAGGGCAAGCGGGAGTATGAAAATGCAACGAGGGTCTCATTTGCAGTCGTATAAATATCGATGGAAATGAGACCCTACCACGAGAAAATAGCGCTACACTCCTAAAAATGAGACCCAGTAGCGAGTTGTGACTATGCGGTAGCTGAGCATCCTTCGTTCTCAACCCCGAACCTTAGCGAAAGTAAAATACTACTATATTTAGCAACCCCAGAAAGATTGAAAGTATCAACCTTACGTGTTCATGTTTTCCTTCTGATAAGGTCACCAAGTTACCGTCATATCCATAAAGCAAGTACTAGCACACACCATGCAGTGCTAGTATTGCTCGCCTTCGACATACCTACTGAAAGCTAGTAGTTGTAGTACTATGATTGACTATTCCATACTATAGTAGTTTTAGTTCTTCCAAGTAGTAGAATCCCCAACAATTTCCTTACAAACTGCGATTGGTAAAGTCTTCCAATCCCAAAGATTTTAATTCTAATCCTTTTTCATTCGCCAAGTGCAAGACACAAATAAAGTAAAACAATAGAGTCACATCGGCTTGGCTTTGAGCCACTCGCGCACAGTATCTTGAAAGGATAACAGTGGTGCAGGAGCGTCTTCGTTGGCTTCTGTAGTGGTAGGAGAGACCGTGGAAGGCTCTGGATCCAAACTCTTCTCGTCGTCTTGTCCATGAAATCCTCCCTTTCTTCATGATCAGCAGCTGACGACTGTTGACGTGCCTTCAAGGCTCGCAAGTTTGTCCCAAAGATCCTTCTTGAGATGCTTGACATCGACCTTTTTCGCCCCGGAGCATATCCGACCCTGACCATTTCCACCTTGCGCACTCCCTCCAAATCCGGTACAACCACAAAGCCACCATCATCGTTGCCTGCTCCAAAGGCATCATCATTATCATCCCCATACGGTTGGTTGTCGCAGCCACTGTTGCCCCAGGTGGAGTTGATTGAGAATGTTGTTGTTGTTGTTGTGGTGGTGGTGGTGTTTGCATAAAACTTTATGTTGCGTTGCGACAAAGGATTGCCCCGATGCTGCCAACTGACATGTCATTGCGCGACATGTGGTGTCGACGCGTACATGTAGAGTGTTGGGCAGGTTTTGTAGACTTTGTACTAAGGTCTACAGGGTCTCATGTACGGTCTTATTTTTTTGAGGTACGGTCACAGTGGCGTTTCCGCCATTCGGTTATCGGCCACTAGAGAGTCGCCTAAGTCACATTTCCACTCAATCCGACGCCTTGTCATGTAATCTACTTCCTTTCCATGCAGGCTACTAGCTATTGTACTACTATTAAAGCAGCAAAAAGTAGTAATGAAAGAGAGACGAACAAATGCATCTTACTACGAAATACATGATGGTTATAGTGTCAGGAGTGTGACGCTAATTGCTCCTGGGTAGGTTCATCCAAGGCAGGGCGGCGGAATCAGCATCATGAACTTTGCTGAAGCAGACCGAGACTTGGGAGCGCTAGCATTTGTTGCTGCCAGATATATCATTCATTAGTAGTAAAGAAAGCAGTAGCAGGCTTTAAGCTGTGGCTGCAATAGATTTGCTCTCATTGTCGGTTTTGTCGTAGAAGAAGAGCGCAATTCTGAATGATGCTGCTGGGAGCTCACAGATGATAGCTTGGATGATGATGCTTGAACAAAGGACGACGGACTCGTGCTGGTGATAAGCAAGTACTATTGGTTGGAACGACGACGGCGGTTCCACTTTCTTTGCCCTCGCAAATACAGCTCGAATGGTTGGAACAGCGGAACTCAAGGTGGCACGAGTCTCGGAAATTTTCCTGTAGTACACAGAGCCTGAGAATGTCCTGCAGTTATCAATGGCGACTTCAGAGCTCGAACTTCCATGGGGCTTGAAAGTCCATCGTCTTCTCCAGTTGCATATTGGTTATTTGACCCAAAATGATGGTCTATCGCTGGAACCATTTGTTGAAGTCTGTTGTTGAGTCCAAAGTAGTTCGACGAACTTTTGTCGCCCCAAAATATGCAACATTACAAACCCGTGGATTCTTCCTCTTAGGCACAGCCAGCCAGTTCTTTTCTACTGCAATCGATGCCTTGTCGTCCCCGCATCGCTTTGAGAAGAAACGTCACGGCTCTCCTGCAACATCTATTCCTTTTTCGGCTGGGGAAAAAGTCACAATATTGTTTGTCTTCTGGGCCGTGTTTTATGATGTAGAGGTTATTGCCCCGGGTAGTATCCGCACATCTGTGGGTGCTGGATTTGACGACGACGACGACGATGACAAAAGATCGTCGCCATTATCTTTCGTTCCATAGCTAGCATCCCATTGAACTAGAGTGAAAGCCGGCTTATGCCACTAGGGGTAGCAATGTCTATGTGTCGTTTCCTTTGAAGATGGATGCATGTCTCTTTTGCTATGGTTTCTCATCCATATGGGCACCCTTTTTTCCGCGCCATTTTTTTTCGGCGAGGCGCAAGTCCAAAATTTCAAAGGTTCGTCGGATTCGCGGGAATGACGCCAGCGAGGTTCTGTCCGTCTGATAAAGCTCGGATGAGTCCAATGAAACCAACGGAATTTGGAATCGCGAATGGGCATGCTTGGCACATGCATGCATGGCCTCGCCAAACCACACCAACATGACGACAATGGCAAGAGGGCGCAAAGCTGCTCATCGTTTGCGCCGCTCTCTTGACTCTATTGCGCTACATGGCTACATGGACGGTAGCAGTCGATGCCTATGGATGTCTATGAGGTAGACAAGAAGGTAAGAAGGATGACAATTGCCATCGTCGTGTGCGTGTGAGACTTAATAACCAGTCAATTCTTTGCTTCTCCAAATTGCTGCTGGTCGCTATCTCACAAACAGGAATTGTCGCAATTGTGTGCGGTTGTTTTCTTTCTTTCACAAAAGCAATACACTCTCACGTTTGTTTGCGATACATCTTTGTTTCGTTACAGAACGAGAAATGAAGCCCCCAGAACGGATCCCGGCGAATTCTGCCTGATTCCAGAGGGATACAATGGATGGAAGAATGACGCGTCTCCTTTGATTGTGCTTCATAGCTACATCCGGCCAGACATATGAACGAGTGACAAGGATAGCCGCCTCTTACAAAAGAACGACAGGAGAATGGAAAGATTTTGCATCGTTGACGTTATGGTAGTGAATGGACAATCCATTGTCCATCGAGACTATGCTGCTGCGCTCCTCTATTACCAAGTGCCATCAAAGAAGCGAGTGTTCGTCCCGTTGCTCTATTCCCTATGTCAAAATGGTATCGGCACGCTTTCCGACCTGCAGCAGCTGCTGCTGTTCAAGCTGAAGGGGACAGAAATCACAGTCGAGATTCAGTCCATTGTTGCTACAAGACAAACCGTGGTCCAGATCCAATTTGCAATATACGGAAAGGGGGAGGCCTTGAATTCTTGCAAGAAGATGATTGTAATTGTCCCAATCCCTGCGGGTGTCTCACTCTGTTTATTGCTGGTGTGATCATGATCATGTTCTTCTTGGCGTCTACTGTCATAGTGCTTGCTGCATATCCATGCCAATGAAAATGAATCACCAGCAGCCACAGCACTACGAGTACAGCAGGTGTTGTCGATGCTAGCTAGATATCGAAATAATAGTAGTAGCACCTCCGTCACTCGCCGTTCGTTGATAGTCGCCTACTCAGCATGGCCGTTCGATTCCTTTGACGGGCGCAGCAAGACGATTCATGTTCGAATTCTTCGGCTCCCCAGATTGGCGCGCGACCAAAACTGTGGATCGTTCGATCAGGGTATCCGACTTTGACGGGCGCAGCAAGACCACCGTCCTTCCGCGAACGTTCGGAAACTTTCGCGCGCAAACGGTCAGTTCGATTCCGTGGACCGTGTGTAGCTTTGCGCCGCAAGACGTTGCGGAACCCCATCGTTGCCCCATCGACGATGACAGCGTTTCATGTGCATTTAACTTGTGTGCTCTTCTTTTCGATTTAGCATACTCCAAAATGTCGTATCAACAGTATCAGAACTATCAGCAGCCCCAGGTATCTTCTACTGCGAATAGTTCCATGTACTGGAATGGATCGCAGTGGGTAACGCCGCCTCAACAGCAACTTCAACAGCAGGCTCAGGCTTCAAAGAAATCCTTGGTGGAATTGTACACCGAGTATTATCATGGGTGGCAAGCTTGTTTAGAAGCCTACAAGGCGCAGTATGGTGCGGACAAGCAACAAAATATTGAGTGGGCCATGTATTATGCGGATCAGAGTTCTAGAGCCGCGCATTATTATTATGAACATGAACTGACGTCTCGGGGTGGACCGCCGCCGCCTCCCCCACCTTTTGATTTGCCTCCAGCGCCGCCTCCTTTACCATCGGCTTCAGCAACAGGAACATCGACAAGTACAAATAGTGGTGGTATCAGTGGGGCTGCAGCGGGGGGTGACTATCATCAACGTCCGGCGGCAGCAGCCACCATTAACACGCCTGTTGCTGCCGCTCGACCTTCTACCGATTCGCAAACCCCTGGCTCGTTAACTTCGTATGTTCAACGCTCGCTGGGCCAATGTTTGACTTCTGATCTGCGTGCGTACGTCCAAGCTCAAGTCGAAAAGGTTATTGCGCAAGCCATTCAACAAGGAAATTTGCATACTAAGAACTGGAATTTGGAACCCTTGATTGCCTTGTCGGGAGTCGAAGCTAGGGCAGCTACAAGTACGGCATTGCCTGACATAGCTGGGGCTTCTACTAGTACCGGTAGAGGCCGGGGGGTGGCTGCTCCAGATGCAGCTACCGCCATAAGCCGTCCAGATTATGGCGAAAGAACGAGCTATTATGGCCCAGCGTCAGCGACTCTGCCGACACCTACTACTAATCCTTCGTCTTCTTCTTTTTATTCCTCCTCCTATTCCAACAGCCAATCTCACAATTACCGTCATTCCACGAGCGATTCTCGCTATTCCACTTCTCTTGACTATTATTCTAATTCTTCCTCGAAGCAGCAGCAAGACGACCATGAAGAAGAATTCATTTCGCTGTCCACGTCAAAACAGAAACGAGCTGCCGGGGGTTCTACAAGTTCCAAGCTATCATCTTCCAGCAAGAAAAAGATGAAGACGTATAATTTCTCGTCGGTAGAGGAAGAGGGACTCGATCGTTCTTCGCATGCTTTGACGAAACGTCAGGAACGCTTTGCGGGACCTGGCGGATTACAAGAAGCAGCATCAACTAGTACTTCCACAAGTCAAGATTATGCCAAGTACATGGGCCTTTCAACAATTGGAAATTCTTCGGCAGAACCATTAACAGAACAAGATTTTGAGCGCATGACGGTAAAAGGTACTTGTCAACTATTGGAGAAAGACTATTTGCGATTGACGGCGCCACCTCGGGCCGAACTGGTACGACCCCTTGAGATTTTGAAACTGCATTTGTACAATCTACAGAAGGAATACTATGGGAGTGATACGAAGAAAAAGCATGATTATTTGTGGTTTTGTAGTCAATTGAAGGTACAAACTCGCCGGGCTATTGAAGCGCCTACTGAAGCCAAACTTTGCAACGTCTTACTGTTGTCTCGCTGTCATTTGTTTTCATTTTTGGCAGGCCGTTCGGCAAGATTTAACTATTCAACGAATTCAAAATGACTTTGCAGTCAAAGTTTATGAGACCCATGCTCGAATAGCATTGGTGGAAGGAGATTTGAATGAATTCAACCAATGTCAAACACAACTCAAAGAATTGTATTCGAATCTCAAATTATCGTCGTCGTCATCACCAGGAAACAAGCATGGAGAAAACCAAGCAACCAAGAATGAAGCAGAGTTTGTGGCGTATCGGTTATTGTATCATGTCTTACTCACCACGACTACGAATCATCATCATGGAACTTTGGAAATCACACAATTGATGTATCGGAGAGAAGACAACCCGAGTACGACTACATCCGGAATGGAACATGCATTGAAGATACGACATGCTGTCGCTACCACTGACTATGTTTCCTTTTTCCGACTGCACCATCAAGAAGAATCTTCAGAAAACAAGCATTTGGGAAAGTATTTTACGGGGCGCATGGTTCCTACTATGCGGTTGCGGGCGTTGAAACGTTTGGTACGAGTCTATCGACCATCTCTACCAGTTGAGGGATGTAGTAAGTTGTTGGGATTTCACAACAACCTAGCGGACTGTCGAGCATGGATGGAATCGTGTGGGGCCAAGATTTCGGAGGATGGTACAACTTTACTCACTAAGGAAAGCGATGGGGCAGACACCATTCATGAACCTCAACACAAGGTCAAGAATTCCCTGATATAGTCTAGGCTGGGTTCTAGCGGTTGGCCATGATGGAGGGGCTCGTAAGATTTGTAGTTCAATTGGGCAGTTCTAGTATAAAAATAGTTGCTTTATTTGAACTTTACCCTCGTCAATTGATGTCTCAAAGGAGTAAGCTGTTTTTGCTCCCAGACGGGGAATTTCCTTGCTCCCGACTTTGCCAAGCCTGCTCATTTCATTTCAGCCCCAAACACAACGAAAGCAAAGAGCCGGCTTTGATTTGAATCACGTTCGACTCAACTATGAGTTGGTGGGTCACAACTCGTCTTCCTACTAGAGTCTCAGTCCAGCGGCCCGCCCACATCATGATCATAGACGTCCTCCGCGTGCCTTTTGACGTGTTCTCCAAGAACAACAACACTCTTAACGTTTTATCTTTCTGGCCGCATGTATCCGTCACCAAGAAGTACTAGCACTAGTAGTCGAGCTTTTTATTGCGAAGACTTCCGGCCATGTCTTCTTGCCGTCGTCGCTTTGCGTAATTCCTCCTCGAACGCGGGCTGTCAGGGAAGCCAGATGACGCTACAACTTCATCATTTTGTTTGACGTCTTTGTGGCTTCTTTGCTACACGATGGATCAATGATGGACGATTGGCTGTAGCTATTATCAAAACGTTATGATAGTTGGAGGACAGAGGATAACGTAAATTCATTGTCGGCTCGTCCCAAAAGGTATGCAGCGTGGAATTCCCGCAAGAGAGACTCGGATCAGGGGGTGCCGCAACTGTTGTTGTCTTGGAGATTCCGGGGGATCCTCCAGTCTTTTTTCGTTGCCCCCGAAATGTATGGTCAATGGTAGTCAACACGGCTTCAGAACCACTCCATTTTCGCTTCCGGAACTTCGGCCCTTGCAAGCACAACTCCGAAGGAACTATTGGCCGATTTCTCGGACGCCATGGCGAGGTTCGTTTTGTTGCAAATGCGACTACCGTACCTACCGGTACTCCACAATCGTCATTTCGCCCGAAAAGGGCTTCGGTCGAACATATTCTCTATTTCTCTGGCGAGAACTTTGATTATCTGTCAGGGAAAAGGAACGATGGAATCACGAATACATAAAGGAATTACAACGAAAACGCGAAGGACTGCTTCCATTATGGGGAATATTTAACGTAAGTCCTCAAGTCCGCGGGCATGCATAAATTGGGAACCGTATGTTCGTTAAACGCGTAGGCCGTATTCTTTTGTGCATTTGATACGCACCATTGTTAATTGGCGGAAGCGTCAATAGACGTAAGTCCTCAAGTCCGCAGGAATCTGGTATCAATCAGGGGCTGTACCCAAGGTGCTATCAGGACGAACTCAATTGCCGTTAAATGGTGCTTAGCGATTATGTGCCTTATAGTAGCCTTTGTCCACCCAAGAGTTCTTATGCAAACTTGAAGGATCTGCTGGTGAGACCTTTGAGACGCCGTCGGGAAAAACGAATAATGGAATCGATGGGGCTATAGTAGATGAGAGAACAATGTTATAAAATGTCCCACTTACGAATACATAAAGGAAGTACAACCGAAAACCGCTCTGATGCTACAAGCACCATTGTTAATTGGCGAAAGCGTAGGCATAAGCCCTCAAGTCCGCGGGAAGGCATGATTTGGGTACCCTATTTGTCCGTTCCTATTTCCGGTTGTCGCATTAAACATCTTTTGGGCGACCAGGACGAACGCAATCGCCGGACGAAGGATCTTTTAGGTTTCGTTTGGTTCTGTCGTCCACCCCTAGTAGTAGCGCTTGAATATGAGAAAATTCTTCGTTAATTGAAGAAGTCGGGCCACATCTATCTCCGTAGTCCTGAACCCCCGTGCACCAAAACGCGAGGTAGACAGTGCTCTAATAAAGGCAATTTCTGAGCGTCTTCTCAATTCAACAACGAAAAGCACTTTCTGCCCTTTCTGCTGTTTACAACGTTCAAAAGAGAATGCGCTACTACCATGGAAGTTTCAGATGCGGTGTCAGATGGGTTCGGCTCAGCCTTGAAGATTCTCTTCTCGTGGTCGACAGAAATGCGTTTTCGAGTTGGCATGACCGTGCTGTTGATAAGAATTCCAGAGCGATTTCAGTATTAAGTAATGACACTATCACATGGTTGCCTCCAGATACCAAATTATTGAACGGACTGAACGGAAAGCCGTCGCCACAATAACAATGAGCACATGAGTCTTGTGGAGCAAAATTTCCAATCCGGGATTTCCTTCCAAGAAGGTAATGAAAGATCAAGATCCGAAGAAGGTTGCGGGTCAGTGGCGAAGAACGGTCTTCGCTTTTCAATCACCGCGTGTACTTTGTACTTGTTCCTACTACAAAGATCCATCACTTGGTGTCATCGATAGTCCTTGAAGCAAGTACGTATGCGTACAAAGAATGAGGATTCGGCGTACAATTTGTACATCTTCCTACGAGGAATCGTCTACTTGACGACAGAAGATACCCGCATCTTTGTCATAATGGGCACGATCTTTGATGCCAATCGCGTACAATTTGTACACATTCCTACGATGAAATACTCGCATCTTTATCCTCATCAAAATCGATACCAGTCGCTCATAATTTTCATTTCACCTCTCGCCGCAACAGATTGGTCCATTATCCAAAAGCATGAAGTTGTTTGCCCTTTTCCTACTCGCCACCGGGCGCCAGATTGCATTTGCCGCCGAGGTAAGAAAGTGCTGACTGGCTGTTTGTTCTTGGTGCCGGGGCGCAACAATGTCATGAAACTCCTCTCACACTTTTGCACTATTTGTCTTTCGTTCTTCTTCTCTCCTGATGATTGAATGCGATGTTTCCCATCATTCGTGCTGCTCCTCAGATCACTGGTGCTGACGAGACGCCCAAGCAAATCCGCAATGTTCTTGTTCGCGGAGGTGGAGACAAAGCGAGCAGCAAGAACAAGAGTGAGATGCTCGACGATCTGCCCGACGAAGAGTCCTCTACTATTCACCGCCAGTTGCCAGGTTACCCTGCTGAGTATGACACGGCCGGGACGTTGCCGGATGGCAAATGCCCCGTCCCTACCCCGACATCTGCACCCGATCAATACGGATGCCCACCTGGCAAAATGGCGGTTTGCTACTGGCATGCCAGCAGCAAGTCCGCTGCAGGTGGTCATTATCATACCAAATGTTGGGATTACGTAACTTACGGCGGCCCTGTCGTCCCAAGTTGGCTCCCAGGTTCCAATGACAAGTTTTTCGCCTATTGCGGCCCTTGTTGCTTCTCTGACCCAATTGTGGATACAGCATTGACCATCAAGATTGGCAAGTCCGCACCTACCGCAGAATGCCCTTTCTGTGCGGCTTGCGGCGGAGCGGATTCAATCCTTATCTTTAATCCAACGATTGGTACCTATGCACAGCACGAGGCAATTGCCGCGTTGGCTGGCTGTGTATTGGCTGAGATTGACACCCCGGATGAAATGGCCAATGCCCAGTTTCTCAATGGGGGCAGCTTTGGAAAGACTTGGATCGGCTCTAACACAGTTTCTATCACCTCTTGTGCTTCAATTGTAGGAGACCCCTTTCTGAGGACTACCGGGACTAATGCGCCCTGCGTGGGGGCTGAGCTCGGCACCAACAACAACCCAGCGATCTATGAGTGCTGCCCCCCGACCACAGCAGCCCCTGACTATGAATTCTGCGAGGCAGGCCCTGTTGTTGTTTAAGCATCATCATGTGAGGACCCAAAAAAGTTACATGTCATACTACTACTGCATAACGAAACAACCACAAGACCAGGCCACGGCAAGTTTTTTTCCAATGAGAAAAAGACACTATTACTAACAACAAAACCCAAAAAAAGACAAGATAGCCGTAGCAAAATAAAATAATGTGCCGAAAAGAAATGTGAAAAAGTTTGTCCGTCGTTCGTTTTTGGCAGTTTTGTGAGGAATAGTCCATCATTTCAGCAGTCGAACAAGTCAACAGCTGTCGTCGGAACATAGAGTCGCAAGAGTCGGGAATTCGACACAGCTAGCTAGCGGACAGCTACCGGTAGCGCCGGCGGGAAACGTGGTGCGCGACAGGGAGATGGGGGAATGTTCTATTTTGGGGTCAATACTGTTTTTGCAGTGATATTTGCCAGAACCCCGTATGCATACCAAATCCCCCACATTCACACCGAAGCAAGGAGTGCCCCGGTCACCAGCATAGCTAAGCCACACTTCTGTAGCTAGTAGAGAGCAACAACATACCTACATAGCTACTTGTAATTTCACCTACTAGTAGAGATAAGAGATAGTAGTAGATTTGTAATCTTAATTGTTAAATGAGTGCAACAAACATGCTTTCGCATGCTGCACTCTACTAGTACTAGAAAGAGACACCGGAGTATTTAACTCTAGGCATCAAAGACTGCATGAGGCTCGTCTTCGAAGTCATCCTCAACATTCTTAACTCCAAGTTTCTTGGCGGTAGTGCCATCTTCAACAAGCATATCTAGGCAGAGGACCTTAGTGCCATCAGCTTGTTGGTAGAGCTGGTTGCGAGTAAAAGTCCCGGTGAGGCACTGGAGGGGGAGCTTGATAGTGGTCCGTGTCTCCGAAGGACTGACCGAACCAGCAGTTCGACTACCGGGGTAGGGGACCCGGGAGTCGCAGGCAGAAAAAAAAACCAGATTATACCGAAACCAGCCTTTGATATGCCAGCTCGCGAAATTTGTAGCAGACGTTTCAGTGTTATGGAGACAGTGGCGAATTGTATTGTGACGGGCGAGGCAGGAGTAACGTCAGTGCGATTTTTGTAAACCCGAGTGGGAGGTGCGTTCATGCAAGGGAGATGTGCTTGTACTCCGCAGGTTGGTACTGTGGTTCGTAGTAAGTACTAGGAGGAAAGAAACCTTGGTATCATTATGGAGCGGAACCGGAATGGAGTACATTGTAAGGTGGAAAGCTGGGTAAAGGTGGTTGTTGGTATTTATGGTTGATGACGTGGACGAAGAGGCTTCGCAAAAGGAGGACACAACATTCAATGGAGCGCGCATCATATCTCGCTGCTTCTTTGAAATCCCGTCACATAATTTTCACACAATGGTGAAATCGTTTCTTTCGTTGTCGGCTTTTCATATTGTAAGGATCTGTTGACCATATGGATGTTCCGGCATGATGAAAATCGTCTTGAAATGTAGACGCTGAAAAGCATGTGAAAGTGGGACAGAGAGGAACGAGAGACTGCCATTGCCGGCATGTTGCTTTTTTTCAAAGGCATCGTTTGAGTTTCAACAATCCACCGTAGGCGTAGAAAGAGCGCTTTGTACTGTTTGGCCCATTTTGCTTGACCCAAGGGGCTCGGCAGTACATAGTGAAAATTGAACGTAGGTCTACAGGTAAGTGAGTATCATGCGGGGAAATGGCACTGCAAATCTCGGTTATGTAGGATCTCTGTAGAAACTGACTTTGTACTGTTTGGCCCATTTTGCTTGACCCAAGGGGCTCGGCAGTACAAAGTGAAAATTGAACGCAGGTCTACTGGTAAGTGAGTATCCTGCAGGAAAATGGCACTGCAAATCCTGTCTGTGTAGGATCTCTGTAGAAACTGACTTTGTACTGTTTGGCCCATTTTGCTTGACCCAAGGGGCTCAGCAGTACAAAGTGAAAATTGAACGTAGGTCTACAGGTAAGTGAGTATCGCGTGGGGAAATGGCACTGCAAATCCCGGTTATGTAGGATCTCTGTAGAAACTGACTTTGTACTGTTTGGCCCATTTTGCTTGACCCAATGGGCTCGGCAGTACAAAGTGAAAATTGAATGTGAGTCTACGTAGGCATGGTTCATTTTCTCTGTCACAGTCGAATTGAAAATTGGGGGGTCAATATTTTCTGAACAGGCTTGCTGTTTTGTGTTTGAAATGAACGTTGGTTGGTTGGTCATATTATACTTACCCCTATTACCTAGATTCCTACCATTAGCCAGCATGACTACTTGTCGTCAACGTCGCATGCGACTCTATTTTCTCATATATTGTTGTCTTGACGACACAAGATGATAGAATATAATTGTCGTGAGACATATGTACTATGAACTCTGTTGCGAGCAGACTGTCGTAGGACTTGGGAATCATGATATTATTTTTTAGGATCGTTCCCCTCTGATTCGTTTTGCAAGCTGAAGATCTTTCTTCATAATTGTCACTCGTTTAGCATGCAAAGCACACCAATTGGCATCTTCGAAGATTTCAGTAATGTAAGCTTCGGCAGCTTGTTGAAGTGCCAAGAGAGCAGCTGCTTGGAAGCAAAGATCACGGCGATTGAAGTCTTGCCAGACAATTTCCTTTACCAGTTTCTGAAAAGACAATTTATTGATCAACAAGTTTGTTGAAGCTTGGTATGTTCGGATTTCTCGAAGAGCCACTGTTCCTGGCCGATATCGTCGCTTTTTTACAATTGTAAGCAGGCTTTCCTCATGTCCATTTCCTCTCCCTGGAGTTCTATTCTCACGAAGTCTTCCTTGTGGCAACTTTGATGGTGTTGCTTTTGTTCGGCTCATTATTATTAGAGGAACAATGGAGATTTGTGTTCTTTATGCTTGGTTTTTTTTGGTCACAGAATCGCAAAGAGAAGACGACGACAAGTGCAAAGGCTACAGTTTGAAGCAAGCATACTCGCATCTACCCTATTCTCGTGGTTCCTAAGTAGGTATGGAAAGAAAACATCCCTGCCTATTTGGTAAGGATGAGATAGAGTGGATGGGAAATACAAGAAAGTCTAATGTTACGGGGTCTGTTTGCGGGACCTGTCAGTATACTGCTTTGATCTGTAATGATGGATATATTTGACAACAAGGAATGTCGAGGACAACCACCTTAGAATGTGGCAAAGCAAAGGTGTTGCTGTGCTTCTGCCGACACTGTTTTGCATGGGGATCAGCAGGGCTTGCTGGTTTTCAATACGCTGGTGCCCACTTTCATGCATTCCTTTGATTTCATCTACGACACAGCAAAAAAGCATATCTAGGACCAACATATACTTTGAACTGAAGATTGAACACTCGTCAATGGAAACAAAATGGAATTGTTGGAGAAACTTGATGGGATGAGGTTGACGATGACAAATTTGGAAGCCCAGTCCAGCCATTCTGCTAGGAAAGATAGTATTTTCCTCACCCGTCAAGCACAACAAAGCATGCAAATGGATTCCCCCGAGTCGTTCAGACGGTTCTGCCAGGAAGCTAGTAGTAACGAAATGGAGTCCTCGTTGCAAACAGTATGTGGCACAAACATTCACAACGGTAGTAGTTTTTCCAGTTCCTGGTTGCCGAGCAAGAAAAGCTATCTCGAGAGTAGAGTTTGGATCCATTTGTAGAAATTATGAGGATTTCCATATCGGGTACTATTATGCCAATTGTTAGCAGTTCTCATTGGAAGTATTGAAGTAGGTACGAATGGGTTTACAACAAGGCACCATATGTAGACTCCACGTGGAATTCGTTTTTGTCCATCTGCTGTCATGTGCAGAACAAGAGCTTATATGTAGTTTAAGTAGGTACGAATGCATTTACAACAAGGCACCATATTTAAGGCACCATATGTAGACTACCGGTACACGTGGAATTCATTTTTGTCCATTTGCTGTCATGTACAGAAGAAGATCTCTCGCAATTTTGCATGCCTATTCTGTTTGTCTCATATTCGCCAAAAACAATGAACTCAGCAGTCAGCATGGATCAAGAAGGCAACGCCAGTAACGATGGACTCTTACCAGAGAGTGGAATTTCAGAAATAGACGACCTGAATGAAGATTTGAACAACGTGGACGAGCTTGAGAGTTTTGTCCAAAAGAGGATTGCAATGGAACCCAACAATACCAACGAATCAGAGAATGGCGATGAATCAGAGGAAGAAATTGACTCTGAGGAAGTAGATGAAAAAGAAGACGATAGTGAATGGCAGCCAACAAACCGTTGTGACGACCAAGATAATGACGACGACGATGATGATGATGACGACGATGGCTTTGACGATGATTACGGTGATGACATGGATGACAAGGAGGATAATGACGAGGATGAGGATGACGAGGAGGATAATGACGAGGATGAGGATGACGACGGCGACGAGAAAGAAGGAAATGAGAAGAAAGTTGAAGCTCAATGTTCTTCCCCGGGATTCAAACTTGCGCCTAAAATCAGTGTAACTGAGCTTGACGATGGACGCCTAGTCGACGTTGTCCATATTTTGGATGGATACGACAATGATGATATGGACCCTACGGTGGGCATTGCGAAAGAGCCGGATCATCACCGGCGGAAATTGAAGCGATGCTATGCAGCCGTAGGATTGAATCACAAACTTTCTCGGGACGTTACCTCTCTTGCTACTATCACGGGTAGTTCCCCACAGGTGAGGAATTACCTGATAGAACAGATGGGGAAGAAATGGGTCCCAAGCGCTCCATTTCAAGTAAGTAAGCATAGAAGGACAAAGGCACGCATTTGTTTTCGTTACTCACCCTGTCTTTCAGATGTTTGTCGCAAAGGAAATTAAAACAAAGACGAAAGAGTCCGTCTTCACCAAGGGGATTGATTACATTCATATACTCTGTTGCGAAGCTGGGTTATCATACTTGGATGCTCTATCCACGCACGCTCTACAGCTTTATGCTTACAGAGACTTCACCAAAAGTGGAATTGGAAGGAAGTACTTGTTTAACGTCAGATTTAGTCAAGTGTGGGAGACCCCCAAGACTCGTTCTGTTGCTTTCGTTGCCCTCAAGCAAAATCTAAATTTAGCAGCAACAAGATGTCTGAACATCATCGTCAAGGGATTTCAAGGTCGAATACGGCATAACCCGCAGGCGAAAGCACCGGACTACAGCAAGGAAGCTCGTCTGTTTTGTCAGGAGTTGCAGGAGGCTTGGTCAATTCACTTGGCCACCTTGCATGTGGCTGGCTATATTTTATTCAACGATGTTGTTATCAACAACGCCGAAAAAAGAGAACCATGGTTGCGATTCTGCTACGACTTTTTCAATAAAGTCGATAGCATTCGGGAACATTTCTACCTGCTGGAGTGTCTCATCCGTATTCATTATTGCCGCATCGGCAATCCTCACCTTGAAGAACTTCTGGCGAATGTCAAAAGATCTCCTCTACAGTTCAAGAACAGTATTCAGGATGCTGCCGATAATATCATTCCCGAGGAAACGCGGGACCGTATCATCAAGGATCTAGCGGACTGCAGCGAAAATTCCGTTGGATTATATTACTCGGGAAGCATTACAAAAAAGAATGCAGCAGCATACATGTTGTATGTTTTTACCAGAAACTACAAATTTCCCGTCTCTTGCAGAGACTATCGCACTGAAAAGGGTCTTGATTGCCTTCTATATTCCAAGAGTCAAGCCACAACGGTCTTATCAACGCAAGGAGATCGACACCTTAGCCTGCTGGCAGCCCAGCAATATGCAGCGAGAGAAGCCTACGATTGGGTTCGAAAATTAGACGGGAAAGATAGAGATGCAATCGATGGCAGCGAAGAAACGACGGGCGAAGAGGGCGAAGAGCCAAAGCAGAGCGATACTCTTCCAAAGAGGAAGAACCCAGTCAGGAAGAAAAAACGGACCGTGGAAAAACGAGGTCTGACTTTTGATGATTTTGCTACAACTTCTTCTATGCAAAGCAACAAGAGCTGTGAAGAAGAAAAAACAGAGCTTTTGGCTAGTCCAACCAACGATGGAAACAATCTCGAGCCTGGTGTGCATGTTGCGGATATGGTGGTCGAAAAGGCAATGAATTCAACGAACAATGTGACGGCTGGTTCCAGGGACCATGGCACTCGAACCTCTACTGGCCTTATTGCAATTTTAACCCCAGGACAGCAGGACGAAGACAATGACAGTGTACTCAACGTTGACGCAGCCAACAGCCATACTGGCACGTTCGACGTGGAAACTGCAAATGCCTTGTTGACGAAGAATAAGCTGAACCGCGTACCAGCTTTCATTTCATACCTCCGCCAAGCGCTCGGTAGTGACACGTGGAAAACTAGGGACCGGCAAATTCTTCGGTATGATACAAGAAACTACGGTCAAGTGTTAATCCCACTGGGTGCAATGGATGTAATTTTCTTCCGGAAGGTAGATGAAACAAAGCACGACGTACTGCTGCGATCAACTGCAGCGTCCTCGATGACTTTCACCAGAGATCTTGCCCATGTATGGATTCCAGAAGATGACACTCGTCTCCGAGGCACTCGGGATTATCTTGTCATACGATCGCATCATCACCAGTTCCTGAAATGTTTTCGTGAGCATCATCTGGATAATTTGGATTTTGAGCTGATTCTAAACTATCTATCCCGAAATGGGAAGACCGATTTGATGCGAGATAATGTGGGAGGGTTGCACAATGTGCTAGCTCCTATTCGCATTACAATCGGTGCAGCCGATCATAACTACGGGTTCCAAAAGAAGGAAAGGATGAACACGAAATGGAAGTTCATCAAGGATACGCCACGCTACCTATGTGGTGTCGAAGATTTGCACAGTTTTCACCCTGACCTTCCCTTACTTCTAGGTCGACTGATGGATTTTGTCCAGGACTTGTTGGACGATGTCTTACAAGAAGAGCATATTGATATACATATCTTACAGGATGCATTCATCAGAGAAAATTTCACGGCAATATTTAATCAAAAAGTTGGAGCCACCCGGCAGCGATTTCATGCATGGGACATCTGCCTTGGGCCTGCCCCATCACCCGATTTGGCAAATGGCGAAACCAATAATGGACCTTCCTTGTCCAATCGTCATTCTGATACTCTCAATGGAATCAAGAAAGGCAACAATGGGAGTGTCACTTTCTCTTATTTCTTTTTCTCGAAATCCATCTCCAATGTTATGGAGCAACGTCATCAGGTGGATCCGGCAGATGCCAAGATCATCACAAGAGCAGTCCTTGGCCCCCGCATTCCCGATCGACCCAGGCTTTGGCGCTTCTACATGATTGGGTATACTCGAAGATCACTCGAAATATTTGAACAGAACGAAGCCCGCTGTATTCCTTTGAAGCAAGCTCTGACGAACCATCGGGATAAAGTTGACAAAGACTTTGCTCGGTATGGTGCTTCTTTTGAAGAACCATTTCGCTTGTGCTTTCAAGACGACTCTCAAATGAAGGACACCCGAGTAGGGGGGAAGATAGTGAAGATGTGGCATATTTGCCGCACCTATCCGAAGGAAATTTGGGCATCTAAAGGAATGACAATCCTTTTGAAAGCCCGTGTCTACTTGCGTCAGGCAGGGTTCGAAACCAAAATAGAGGAACTGCTATTGCTATCTCTATATTTTAACAGTTGGGATACTTTTTATGGAGCGGGTCTCCGGTTTCTCATGAAACTACAAGAACTGTCCCAAGATAAATTGGCAGATGCTAATCTTGTCGTGATGATGATCGATGAATTAGATTTAACATATGGAGTGGGTCGTTGGAAAGGGGGGGGGAATCTTCGAGGCAGAACAACATCAATAGATCTGCGAATGAGATACAGCGATCAAGGCACTCTGAAGCGTGATACAGCATCTATCCAAGGTTTGCTTCTCTTTCTCGAAGAGAGAGACAACCTGACCCTCGTCGAGTTCAAAGCTCGGTTAAAAGAGGCTACCGCCAACATAAGTGGGATCGACGCCTTCTATGGCATGAATCTTGGCCTATATGCTGCGATGATCGGGTATGTGGTGAGGAGGAAAGTTTGGAATTGCTTCTTTGCTTTTCCATCCGTAAAGCAGACTGAGGCGACTTTGCAACGATACTTAGAGGAGTGTGGCATCACCGCCAGCAAGACTTCCAAATTTGCCACTGATCCTAAGCTGGCAGCAGCAGGCATCGATCCCAGGATGGAAAAATTCTGCCGGCAAGTTACATCATTTTGTGGTGTAGAAGAAAGGTGGACTTGGTTTGAGTCCATATGGTGTGATTGCATAGGGGCCAATAAAAATGCCTATGACTATGTGGAACCGGGCCAATATCTCTTCTGGATTTTTGAAGAGAACGGGGCCTACGTTTCAAAATGGAAGAACTGGAACGAGAATGCAGAAGCTTATCAACCAGTAGTAAAGAATGCATAAATAAATCATATTACGACTAGGGGCCTTTTATAGCTTACTACTTTTGACGATCACATTCTTCGCCCACCTACTTTTCTTGGTTTTGCCCCATATTTCTCAACTGAAGCACATCAGCACTAACATTTGACGATGCCACGTCGACACCCACACCAAGGAACTCATTGCATCAATTGTTGCAGACGCCATGTCATCTTTATAGATACACCAAAAAGAGAGCTTCGCTATGCTGTTCAAAAGAAGTACTGCAACTTTGATTATCATACACTAGGACCAACCGTTACCCTATGTTCCGCTTGTACTGCCTACTTTCGACCAAGCGGCAGTAAACATGATTCCTATTGGCCGGCCATGGTCTGGGCCTTCTTATCTTTGCACCTATCCCATGAGAATAGAAGAACGGAAGTAGTTAGTCTAGCAGAGAAATGGAGACTGATTCCAATAGAATGGCGGGGATGGTGGTGGGAAAACTTCGAGGGTGACGTTACCATAGAAGAACCTCCAGCTGAAGTAGAAGACGCAAGTCAAGAGAGAGCAAATCTACTCACTGCCATTGCCGGTCTCAAATTCGACCGCCTGGAAAAGGAAATAAATAAGCATCTTGTGTTTCCTTCGGTCCGATGCCCTTGGGGAGATGGCGTCTTTCTCCACGAAACTCATTTGCTACCATACGACGACCTACTAGCATGTAAAAGCAATTACATGTTGCAAATTTATTCTCCGAAGTACCGTGGGCGAAGTTGGGTTGATACCTGTCGCCCAGATTTCCCGAGTTCGACAACGGCTTTGCTCAACCCAAAGTTTCGGTGTCGCCCCAAAATTATAACCAATCGAGAGGGCGTCTTTGTCCTCTGTTGTGAGCAGCACGCCAAGAAGTCAAATTTGCGCTTTTTACATGTCCCTGTTAATCCCACAGGGAACATGTCAAGTACAAACTCAAATCAGTTTGCTCCTCTCCAACTTCGTTCCCGTGTCATCAGGAAGGCCAAACCACATGCTTTCTCCGACACCTTTGTCACTGTACGAATGCAGGGTGGTTTTGATGGAATCGACTCGTGCTATGTTACAAATCATGGCAGATATAACGACACTGATCCTCTTACCATGTTGCGAGATGCGTTGTCGATCAGTGGCCGAATGGATGTCAAGAACCATGTCCTATCCCTCTGTTCGACTACTGATCCTATCAGTCGTCTTTCCAAAGAGGTGGTACTGAACAAGATCACAGCGGCAGACCAAAGATTTCCCAATGTAAGGACATATGCCGCAAAGGAACTGGAAGGCTCCACCTATGTAGGTCTAGAAGATGCTGTGTCTCTGCAGGAAGAGATCTATAATGAACACCCTTTGACCCTTCAACAACCAGCAACTATGGCCGGAGGGGCCACCAAAGATATTGTGTTTGTTCCGCCGTGGCCATTCAAGTATATACGGGTACATCCATATAATACGTATGGCGAGCGCTTCTGCAGTGCCAGACGAACTGATCACAAAAGTTTCCGTATCTGGTCTTTGATGGCTGTTGTCATGTGTGTCGATGAATTGGTTCCCATTTTGACATGTCGACTGAAGACCACTCATGACCCCCAAGGTTATTTGTTGTCCTTAGTTTGGAGTGAGATCAAATCTGGAGGTCCTTCTGTCAAACCAAGTGCATTTTCGTTGTCGTCTGTAAAAGGTCTTCTCATTCCTGATTACATTCTGCCGGGCAATGATTCTGACGTTTTCGAATGGCCTACTGATGCAATTGACCACTTTCTCAACCAACCTTGGATACCCACTGATTGTGGCAAAGCCGTAGCTATCTTCGAGTACAGCACAGATGGCAATACTTTTGTCTTCGACCCCACTGGACAACACCATGATGATAACTGGGTACCAACATTTGTGTTAGGTAAACGACCATCCCTCGGAAAAGGCGGGAAAGGTGCCTTAAGCTGGGATGGCATTATTTACGCCCGACATGCCACCTCTTTGCATCAAGATTGGTGGGTCCAAGAATCCACCCAGTCTTACTTTGCCAAAGCCCCATCCAATAGTTCTTGGTCTGTTGATGATGTTCGGCTGGTAGTATTCAAGAAAGCTGTCACTCCCTCTGTTTCTTCATTGATGGAGCGGTATCTGATCTGCCTTGGGGGTCAAACTTCTGTATACTGCCGAGAACATCGCCATCCACTTGTCATGGTCCCTACTCTATCCTCCCAGCGTATTTGTAGTTGCAACCAAAATGCCATAAACCTGGGAATGAAATCATGGGACCATAAAAACATGGAGGACAAATGTCCTGAGTCCTCGCTTTACACTTGTCCCCGACCTTCTTGTCAGATTGGTGGTTGCAAATCGCACATGGTGACACTGCTTGATGGATCGAACCGACAACTTACGTATCTGCTTGGTTCCACGACTTGTGACCAGGACGTTGGTCCTTATCGTACGTACGTCTCCACATACAGAGAAGATGACGATTCCATTGAGGAAGAAGACAATGGAGTTATTATTGAGCCACCCTATCTTCCCGGTGTTCCCGGTGAACTAGATCCACTGTCATCCATTAACGATGATCTTGAAGATATGGATCACATCAGGGATAATCTGGGTCCCTATGAAAACTTCGAGGTTGCCGAAGACTTGTTGCATTATGCTGATGGAGGCAAACAGCCATCATTCAATGCCGGATTTGGCACAGATGGGCGGTTCCAATATACCGAAGAGTCGGCTCTTGATCTGACCAACCCAGATTATCCATTTACCATGACCAATGTGGAAGTAGAAAGACCTCTACATGCCGAATTTACCACCGAAGATGGAGCAATTGCTTCTTTTCCAATGCATATCATGTTAAACAGACAAGGCCATCTTCTTATAAGGAAACATGCGAAGTTGAGAATGAAAAAGGCACATGCGGCATTCTTTCACAAGTTGATCGCTCGATCCCCAAACACTTCTGTCCCACTTGTTTATGCAGAAGGAGCATTGTTCTCTGACATCTTCTACTTTGCCCATGAAACAGGGGCTATCTTAGGCGCCATTCCAACTGCATTCTGGAACGATAAAACAACCTTGGCAAGATTTGGTATAGCGTCTATGCGGGGACATGCTTGGACGCGAGTGCAGGATCCTGCTTTATTGACCTCTACGAATAGCACTTATCAGTTTATGCAATTGGACATTTTGACAAACGTAGCTATGCGGGGCAACGATTCAAGATTGGTCCTGCACAGGGGATTCGCTGAAAAGCAGTCCTCGTCTGAAGGGGTTGCATTCAGAAACCGAGAGGAAAACAGCAACGAAGAACTCTATGAAGATGATGTGGAAAACTTCTCTAACATCCACAAGCTAACGAGACTCTTTGAAACGTCGCCACCTGATTACTTCTATACCCAGACGGCTAATCATTCTACTGCCCCTGGCCTTAAAATGCTTAGGAAGTGGATAACAAGCACCGAAGCTACATTTCAGGCCATGAGG
Source organism: Nitzschia sp. DOCU1 (assembly GCA_951394045.1). NCBI lineage: Eukaryota > Bacillariophyta > Bacillariophyceae > Bacillariales > Bacillariaceae > Nitzschia > Nitzschia sp. DOCU1. Next base: position 2,405,532 of record OX595994.1, on the reverse strand, counting down.
GAATATACTGTTAGTGAAGACCAGGCCAAAACAATCCTTCGCAATGCATCCGCTGTGTATGTTGAAAGAGCTTGGAGTGCATTCATCGATCTGTGGATGAAGTACATAATCCACAGTCCGGAAGAACCACTAGGACCCATCCAATGGGCCTGGTACAGGAAGGAATTCCAAGATGATCAAGGTAACGTGTATCACATCCATGCCATGCTGAAGACGGCCTATGATACTACTACCCCAGAAGGCCTCGCTGTGGTACTGAATAAAATCCATGGCTGTAAAGCAGATCTCGCTGCCTATATCAAATCACAGTACAACAATATGGATGATTGTACACATTTACAATGCCTCCTGGATATCTTGGACAATGCTGAACGATACTTGAGCCATAGATGTGGTCCCAGATGTCAAGTCCCCAAGACAGATGAGGATGGGAACACTTTTTTGGTATGCAAGCGGTTGAACAACTATCTAGCTACCGACTCTGCAGGCCAGCATACCATACAAGAAATAGAGGTCCAGCACTCTCAATCGGCGTTAGAAATCCTTCTCAAGTTAGGGTATGCTAAAGAAGATCTCTACACTGGTACCATCAAAGTTACAGACCCACGGCTATTAATGAAGAGGCACATACCAAGATGCTCTCCCTTGGATGCTACTATGTCTCCCACTAATGCAGCTCTCTTTGCCAAGTTTCCTTCATCACAAAATCTGCAGAATGCTCAGCGTGCCTGTCTCTCTCTGTACCTGGCAAAATACGTTGCTGGGGTCGACAGGGGATTGATTGTACTGCTGAAACCACCTGTTGCAAATGACCCTGATGCCATCCGAGCTCAGCACCAGAACCTAGGCAATACAAAAATCAACAGTGTCCGTCAAGCTGCCTCAGTTTATCGCAGCCAAAAACAAAACATACCTGCTGGACGCCCTGTCACCCTCATGGAATGCTTATCAGTCTTACAAGCCAAGAGTCTTGTGGCAACGACAGCAGAGTTCATCAAGATCCCCACCTGTCCTAGGGAATACCGCTCGGCAGCTATTACCAGGTACCTCAACATAACCAAGTCACTCCGACGACAGGATGTGCTTGCCATCAAAGCTGTTATTGGGCAAACTGTGCGCAGACGGAAACTGTTTCCTGATCATCGTTTGTTTTCAGCATCTCAACTGGAAGTGATTAGAGATGAATTGGATTCACCGTTGCAGACAGATTCAATCACCATCTTCTCCATGAGACCACCAGAGTTACGATTTGTTGATAATCCGAGAGACTATCTACAGTGGTTTATACGGTCCCCGGTGTGCGAACTGTTTCATGTTGAACGAACAGAAAAATATCTCATGGGGAATCTTTCCCTGGTAGTACCTGACTGTAAATGGTTGGATGGCTTCAACTACCACGTTCAGGTTCGCCATGGTGAAATGGGGCATCTCTATCAACATGCCGTAAACCGAATGGCAGAGGAGGCATCCAATGATCAACAATTAGAATTCTACAAGAGGCTCCCCTGCAAAGAAATCATCGATCTATTGGCTTTCTTGCACACGGTTAGCTCAATGGACAATAGCAGCCATCAGAGATTGCTGTTATCGGCAAATAAATTGCAAACAATCAAGACCTTTCTTGCAAAACCCCATACGTCCTCCAAAATTTCCCCCGTGATATGGTGGTCACCAGTTCACCCCAAGAAAAAGGTTCCTTTTCTTGTGCATCTCCTCCTCCTTTATGGTCGTTTTGAAACAGAATATGAATTGATGAAGGGCTGCACCATGAAAGAAGCTTTTATACGAGGTGGACTTCTCAACCCAAGTCAACTAGAATCCTCGTTTCAGCGCATGATGCAGACATACGTTGAGAGAGAAATTCGTGTTTTGCCAGGTAGCACTTTCCAACTTGGTCGTTCCCTTGTGCAAGCCTATGGTCATCTTCGTGACCTGTGGGGCCTAGAAGATGCAATCAACCTTCCCTTAGAATCTCCCCCGGTTCTTGCTTCCACCATGATTCGCAAGATGAGCGATAACGTCGAGAAACAGATGACTGATATGAGATATCAAATGATTGCTTCTATATATGTGGAATTGGCGAGTTACAGCAACCTATCACAAGACAACTTGCTACCTACTAAAGAAGCTCTTCAGAACGCAAGACAATCTCAAGGGCAGGAACTTAATCCCGATGTTGACAATCTTGTTGCTTTCTTCCCTCCGCCTAAACATCCTTCCCAGAGTGATGAATCTTTCGAAGAACAAAGACGAGTCATGTTGCGTTTCAAAGACGCTGTCAAAGCATACTTTTCGGGCTCTACGAAACCTGAGAACATAGTTTTTGTTGGTGGCCCTGGAGTTGGAAAGACTACGGTTGCCAACTTTTGTGCTGCTTATTGTTTGGCACGAGGACTGAATGGTATCACCACCAGCTTTGTGGCAGAACGGTCAAAACAACTCGGAGGAATCCATTTGCATGCTTTGTTGGGGTTAAGAGGCAGGGACGATAATGCCTCTCCTGGCAGAATAGCTGAACTCGCCATTCAAAATCTTTATCGTCAGCCTCATCGGATAGAGTTCATACGACGATTGGATTTTCTTTTCATTGACGAGTGGGGAATGTTCAGTGCAGAATATATGGCAATTCTCGACATGGTCTTTCGTTATGTGCGAAATGAATCTTCTCTCTTCTGCGGAGGTGTTTTGTTGTTCTGCACAATGGACCATCTACAGCTCATGTCATTCAAAGGAACACCGGGAATGTTATCTCTTTATACAGTGAATGAGCTGTCATTCTGCCGATTGGTACATTCCGTTCGTGCTGCTGATGATCCTGCACTACGTCGAATCATGGCCTTGACCCGATCCTTCCGTTGGACACCGGAAGACAAAACTGAATTCGAAGCTCTTCTTTCCCAGAATTGTCATTTTGTGGACACCTTTGAAGACGAGAGAATACCCAATGATGCTGTGTTTTTATTTGGAAGAAAAGAGCCTTGCTATGTAGCCGAAGCCTTGGTATTGGAGAAGATGAGGCGTCTGCATGGTGCTCGCTCCCGCTTTTTCCATTGTTATGATGAAGAGTCTACAACAGCAGGCAACTGGATTCAAGCTTCTGCTGTAACATCGCGATTGCTGGACAGAAGAGTCAAACAGCGATCAACCATCTTATTCTATCCCAATGCACGCTTTGAGTTTACCCATGTGAGCAGAGGCCAATTTGACCAAGGTCAGCTGGCCCTAATGCTTCCTGATCAGGTTCCGACCGAACAAGAACTGTGTGACTCGGTGCCTGTATCAGTTTGGAAAGCACCCAGCGGAGTAAAACAATTCCCTTCCTCAAACGATTGCAACATATTGTGGCTCAAGACTAATGGTTGGTCCATGGTCAAAGTTCCAAGCACTACCACACAATCGCAACGGATTATTGGCAGATATCACGCAAGACGTACTCAGTACGGTCTACGACCAAGAGTTTCTAGCACCATACATGCAGCAATGGGGGCTACTCTCCCCAACATCGTCACTGCAGTTACCTCTGTTGGCACCGCCCATGCTGGTCTTAACTTTAACCTCTGGAGTTCATCTCTGGTTGTTGTGTTGATGAGCCGAACACGCCGGGCAAATCAAATGTACTTTGTGGGCGACAGAGAAGCAACAATATCCCATTTGATTGAAGTTGTGAACAACCAGAACAACCGCTTTTCAGGAATCATCACCGACTTACTTGACAAAATGTGTGATATTGCCCCAATGGCAACCACTATAACTACATTCGAGAATGGGACCGCCATCCTGCCACCAGTTTTGCCTCATCCAACGGTGTTCCAAGCCAGAGATTGTATTGTGACAAATTCCCTTGCTGTGTACCATTTAATCAGCCTACAAGATCTTCATTTTAACTATATTGGAGCAACCTCCAGTCTACGGCGACGTCTTCATGAGCACAACTCATTGCAAGGCTCCCTTCAAACCAAGAATCCCGCGTTACTTCCCTTTGCTCTGTTTGCGTATGTTGCTGGTTTTTCCGATCTCAAAGACGCCCAACACTTTGAACATGTGTGGAGAGAACGCTGTAGACGAAGACGCCTGGAATCAGGAGAAGCAATAGGGATAGTCCAAACTGGGAGGGAAATAGTCATGGAGAACAACACGAAATTGCCTTCTGGTGCTGCCCAACTGCGCCTTGTGCAGTGTGGAAACCTGATGATAACGAGATGATAACGAGATAATAGTGTACGGATAGACTAGGGGATAGACTAATTCTTCTGTAGCTTCTCGTAACTGCCCCTCAACAATCCAATGACTTTCAATACGATTACGGTGCCTCATAGTTTGTTCTAATAGCAGTAAATGTTTCCGTCTAAGAAGCTCTTCCGTTTACCTCCTCTATTACTATGTGAAGCCGCAAGGACCTACTGCTTACCTTATACCTATTAAGCATTCCTCTTTCCTAATACAATAGTTATGAATTTTTTGTTTTGCACCCTGAAACTCAAGTCATTTGGCTAGGGTCAATGCAGGTGGGAGAATCCCTCCGATTAGGAGGGATTCTCCACCTGTTTCAATACCAATTCCAAGACCAACGAAAGGCACCCGCTGCTTTTTTTTACACTAACCCCTGCCTTCTCCCCTTTGTGTCTCCTGTACTGCCAATAATTTCCACAACACCAAAACCAAACTTCCGAGCAGTAAAACTGAAAGGTGGACTGAAAGGTGCATCCTTGGCGTCCCCCTCCGTTTGAGCAAAATTGCAGTCAGGTTTAACGGGAAGCAGTTTCAACATAACTCGAGGAATATCCTCGTCCAGAATGTAGTGATCCCACGCTTCTTTGATACCTGGAGTTTGGTTGAAGTCACTAGGTATTTCAAACGTTTGGACGTAGTCTCCAAGAGGGTGTTGTCGACAGTAATTATTCATGAACTATTGTTGTATTCAAACAACAAAGGCAATTAGCTTGGCGAAGATTTTTTTCTACACTCAGTCAACCAATTCCCCATCTACTTACCTCCCTTAGCAGGAACAAGACCTCTTTTTGCTCTTCTTTAGTGCTACCATTAGGACCAGAGTACCGCAACATACAGGTTCTCTTAAACGTTGATCCATCACCCTTGCTCATTGGAACATTGTTTCTCTTACTTTCTCGTCGGAATACGTGGGCAAATATCTTCAACTTCTTTAGCATTTTGAGCTTCTGTTGAAGTTCATGTCCATGTTGTTGTGCTACAAAAAGGTAATCAGTCAAAGGTTTGATGAAAGCCTCCATTGAACCATTATCACAATAGATTACTTCCAACCCGCCTTTGAGTTCAACAAGAAAAAACTCTGGAGAACGTTTTCTCACCAGCTCTAAGGGGAAAAAGTCTTCCTTGTCGAAAACTTTTGAAGCAGTAAGAAATTCGACCTTCCTCTCCATTGTAGCATTAGAAGGAAACTTTGCCATATTCTCCTTTCTTGTCATATCGATTACAATCTTGTTCTTGGTTTCCGGCCCCCCTGCTCTCTTTTCAGGAGTCACCACCACAGTAGTTTCTCCTTCTACCATTGTATTGGTGGCCGGAATGCCTGCTTGCAGCAATCGAATACAATTAGTTAGCCACAACCCACCATCTCATCTGACACTTTCTCCTCTTCTTTTAGCAACCGCTACAACTTACTTGCTACATCTGCAATGTGGTTCCCATTAGGGGTATCTTCAATGTTGCCTTCGTCATCCATTCCCTTCCTTTTCATTCTTCCTTTAGATTTCTTGTGATGCTATCTTTATATCAATATATTGAACATTGTAACTGCAAACCCTTTTACCTGCTTTGCCCTCTTTCTTCCTGAACTCCATGGACTATGTCCGATATGCGAACCTCCTCGATAGTGGTCCGTGTCTCCGAAGGACTGACCAAACCAGCAGTTCGACTACCGGGGTAGGTAAACTTGAGAACCCTTCAGATCTACTTACCTACCCCTGCCCCCCCCCCTCATCTTCTTTCAGCTTTTTCTTTGTGCATCTGTTTACTCCACTCATAGCTTATTTCCCCTCATTAATCCACCTTCCCTTGCACCGTAAACTATGTCAAATCCTGTGGTCAATAACCCTCCCAACATAGGCAGGACCTTAGCTCAACAGGCCAAAGAAGCATTCTACACCGATCTTCTCGATGACCATATTGTTACTAGAAGGTACAAAAATGGAGCTACTCTTGTTGATATGATGTTTCTTACCGATGTTGATAATGCTACCAGTCTTGAGGACACTGCCATCTTTGGGTTTGTTTTAGATGTACGCTCCCCAAACGCAAGCACTGATACGTCCATCAAACTACGTCAAACAAGCTACAATAGTAATGCAAACCAAGCAGGGCAGAACAAAAGAAGTCAACTCTTTGCTCCTACCTACAACAAGTATATTGTAGTAGCCGATTTGCTCAATCCTCCCAAGGTTGCCGTCCTCATCCCCCGCTCCCTACTTCAATCAGCTGAGATTCTTCTCCAAATGACTGAACATAAACCCTTTGTAGGTGAACCATTCTACATCTACGAGCCCAGTATTACTACCACAACAATTGGAAAAGCTCTTACTCCAGTACTCAACACTGAAGAATCTCCCCATGTGATGCTCCCTCTCAAAGGTGCAACCCCAGTGCCTTACCTTGAATCAACCGAACATACTATGACATTGCCCAGTCGACCAGGAGAAACTAACTACTTTGTTCTAACCAACAAGACTTGCAAAGTGTCCCGCTTTGCACTTTCCACTGACGTTTCTTGTGTTGGTACTGAATGTGATCGTCAGAAAGGCAAAGGAGGTTGTACTTGCCTTCACTCTCAAGCCAGTCACAGTGCTCTGGTCTATGAATTTGATGTTACTTTTCTCGACTTCACTTCTACTAATGTCAACTTCTTAGGCAGAAACAACGTATTTGTTGTGCCTAAATTTAAGTCCCTCAAGGCAACAAAGCTCTTCTTCCAGAACTTTATCCGTTTTTGTGACACCACACCCATCAAGGATCAAAAAGATATGATTCGGGATCTACGTGCAAAAGTTACGGGCATTGTTGATTTCGTCAACAGTAATGGAGGCTGGACAGCTGTTGGTTGGTTTATGCTTGGCCAAGTAGCCGATGCATCAGAAGATACTGCTGACAAGCTTGATAACACCAATGTAACACCCCATCTTACCTACCTTCATCCAAGCAACGAGAACATAGTTCTTACCGAAGAGTACAAAAGCCTCCAGATAGGCTTCCAACAAGAAGCACCGCCGGGTACAAACCAGACCACTACCTCTAACAACAATGCCTCACGAAGACAGCAGCATCCTGCCTCTGGGACTACAGCTCCTACTACCAGTGTCTTGGAAGACGCTGCGTCCGCTGGTCGTACCAGAAACTCGGCACAACGCCGTCCCCTTCATGTGTAACTCTTGCCTGCTTTTTCCTCTATACCTATGCTTCCTTTCTTCATTTACTTTAGTGCCTATATTTTCATCATGTCTTTTCCTACTTTTAATTTTTCTTAGACTTTCCTATTCACTTCACTTTCTTCCGTATCCAATTAATGCCTTCCTAACTGGAAAATCTTTTCTACCGGACGTGTCGCTCATGGGACTCACCCTTCACTACTTTGTTTTGTCCGTTTCTTCTTATTACCACCATCTTTCATCCAGCTTGGCTTTGCAATTAAACCTCCTCTCACTTCGTCCTCTGACAGTACTGTGCTCTCACCATCAAAATATCGTACGTTATACATACCAGGCACCTTGCCAAACCCAGTCACCACACCCAATCTACACCAATCGTCAAATCCACAATCCCTTTTTGAATTGTACAATATACAATCCAACAGATCGTAGTTCAAATCCAGCTTTCTGTCTTCGGTGATTCCTGACATCTCTCGTATACCATCCCAATCATATACCACGATCTCTGTGCCGGGCATGATACGAGTCATTGCTCGAATGAACCCCCCCGACAATATTGCGTTGGTTTTGACTTTACTGTCTCCCTCTTGGCCTCCACACCTAACTTTAACTGCCCATTCTCCACCTACTCCAAGCGTAGTCAATGAAGGTATCATGGAAGAGGGCTTGGTTATTTCCCTCCCTTTCCGTTCTTTCACAACAGTAATCAAGGATCCCTTTTCGAATCTTCCTGCCGCAAACAATGAATATCTCTTGTGCTCCTCTGACCATCCAATCTGAAGCCATCGTTTCCATGTCGATGATTTCAAAATTTGAAGATCCCAGTTTACTGCCCGTCGTATTGATCCATCTAACTCGTACATCAATTCCTGACTTTCTACCCACTTCGACAACTCACGCTTTCCACTACCCCCTTCGTTCTGCACGGCATTTTCTCTTGCAAACTCATTCAACCATTTCACCCCAATCCAACGCATGACATTGTATATACTTCCTTCGTCCGACATCTTCTTTCCTTCATCAACGGAAATGCCCATCCCTTCTTCCATCTACCATTATCGTTCCACAAGTCACAGCTCTTCTCTTACCGCACCACTTTCCATGGATTATTTTAACGCTGCTACTTCTTTCTTGATCCTCCTCTATTTATTTACACCCTTAATCCGTGGGTACTTCTTTACCAAACCTTGCATTTTACGGAAGAAATGTTTCCCCCCACTCTTCCCCCTCTTCTCTCGTTCCTTTCTGCTCCCGCCTACCATTGCTGTCCCCCCCCCCACCCTTCTCTACATACTTCTTCCTTCTTTTCCCTCCTTCCCCCTTTCTCCCCTACCTTCCCCTTTTCTGCCATCTTCCTTCTCCCCACCCCCCTTCTCTCGTTTATCACGCCTCCTTGATGGTTGCGTGGAACCAGGGCCAGCCACCGGACGAAGGGCGCATACCTTGGAGAACATCCAAGTAGTTCGAGACCCTGATATGGTTCTTCTGCTCCTGGGGATTCATGTCTTTCAACATATCCCCATGGATGGCCCTGGCATTGCCCATAAGAGGGGGCATTTGCACGGCAACCACGAGCTCGGACAAGTCTTCGGGGTTCACAAAGTACTTGAGCCCACCAAGAACATTAGTGCCGGAGGGGAGAACAATGACTGCATACTGCACGAGCTGGTTGTTATGTTTCACACAATCAGTGATCGCAGGAGGCTGAAAGGTCAAGTCAGAGTCCTCATAGGTCAACCTGCGAGCAGCAGCACGGGCGACAGAGGGCACATCATCGAGCTCGACGGGAGCAGCAGCAGTCCCAGCACCAAGAACACTACCTGCAACGGTGCCACCAGTAGAGACAGCAGCGGGAACTTCCATTCCAAGAACAGAAGCCCCCGCATTATTGCCGTCGGTACCAGCAGCAAGAAAGCCTGTGTGTTGCGTTAGAGAATGCAGAATAATAGAGCAAAGTTCAAGAGCATCGACTGTACTTACTAGTGGGGGTGGTTCTCCCACCATTGCGGGCCAACTCCCCAGCCATGCGCCTTTCCTTTGAAAAGCGGTAGAAAGCGGCCTTGAAAGCCGATTCGGAGAAGGACTTAAACAAATCACTAAGCCCCTGAACATCCTTGGGCTTCGTGGTAGTACTTACTGCGCCGCTGTCAAAGAGCGTCTGGAGCTCCTTTTCAGCGAGGGTACCCTTGAAGCGAGCCATACTCACGAATATTTTGTTTCAGTTGAATATAAAGTTAGCCGATGAAATTTTGTGACTATGGGACTGGCCCGAATTTTTGGGGATCTTTTCCTTTATGTAATTCTGACCGTTCGTGCATGAACGGCAAGCAAAGCTTCGCCCGCTATGATCGAGTCGTGAAGAGCCACGTAGCCCCCCGTGGCTTGTGTACGATGGGGCCTTTGGTCGTGCATGTGCTCTTGACACGACTGCCTCGGAAGCAAAGCGAATTTCCCGCCCAAGAGCCGTAACTTCCCAAGACTCGAGGATATTATGGGGATAGCGCTATGGGAGAGAAAGGGAACAATTGCGAAAGTAGGCAGGGTCATTTCGGGGAATCAACATCTTCAAGCCAAATGCATGAGCCTTGAAGGCACATCAAAGGAAGAAGGCATCTCAAAAAGCCGCAACCAGTTCGGACTAGTTCGAACTGGTTCGAACTTAGTTCGAACCGTTCAAACACAAAAATATCGAGATTTGGCTATCTTTGAAGCTCTCGATCTCATGTTGTAGTCTATGGATTACAACCAAACTTATATCAACAAAAGCGTAAATTCAAGTACTTTATTTTGATATCTTTTTTATTACTATTGCGGCTGTAATGGTTGCTCTGTAGGCGTTTGAAAATTGACGCAAATGCGATTTCGCGCGTTCGAACCATTTTTCAAACAAGCCGGTCTCGTCGACCATGAGTCCAATAATAGTGAACGAGACATCGACGGAAAGTACTTAAAACAGTGATTACGAAAATGCAACGCGTTTTGAAATCCATTGAATATAGCATGAGATATAGAGGTTCAAAGATTGCCATTTTTGCAACATGGTGAGTTTTTGTGTTCATTTCTTGCAGTTCGAACTGAGTTCGAACTGAGTTCGAACGCAACCAAAACAAAATACTTAAGTAGGGTGTACACATTGATATGCCTCAAATGAACTGTTTTTCATCCATTGCAACCGTGTGCACCTCCTGCTTTCAACCGTCGCTGGCCAGACTGCATCCCCGGTAGAGAGAGAGAGAACAAAGCGAATGCGCTACTACTCAAGATTTATGGGGCTCGCGAAATCCCGTGCTTCCGAATATAACATTGTTAGTGTTGACCGGTCGACAACACGCACTCATTTATTTTACTTACGGGTCCCGCATTTCCACGCACCGATGAATCCAAATGCTGATGCGTTCTTGCAGTGGGGCTGCAAAATTATCGGTATAGAGCACAACGCGAGTGACCGGTTGAAGATCAATGCTTTCCTCGTTAACTTCAAAGTCCCTCCACATCGTTGTGCACAAATATTTGGCTTGATTCGCTCACACCCCACACTGCCCACTGATGTGCCCTACGAGCCGAAGCACTTACTATGGTCATTGCACTTCATTCTGTACTATCTGCCAGAGAGGAAGAACCGCCACGCAATGAAAGCAGATAGAAAAACATTACGCAAATTTGCATGGCCAACAATCTTGGCTCTAGCTGATATAGCCCCTCGTTATGTAAGTTGGAAAATCTTGACAGTGGACATTACACATCATGCAGTCATCTCATCATGCCTTTTTCCCGCAGATTCAATTCAATAGGCGCCTTGTGGGGGACAACGGCCGTGCTGTCAAAATTACAGTAGATGGCACCGACTACCCCACAGTCGAGTATCTGCCATTTGATAAGGGCAGGAAAAGCCATAAGTTTGGTGGACCGGGGCTTCGCTACGAAATAGGCATAAGCGTGGCAACAGGCTGTATTGTGTGGATCAATGGGCCATTCAAATGTGGGGACTGGCCTGACATTCGCATTGCTCGTAGTGCTTTGAACCGTGTAATGCCTGCAGGTGAGTACTACTTCGCTGATGCAGGATACAGGGATGCTCGGGCTTCTCCCGCTGTCACTCGCCTAGACCTGCCCACACAAGAAGAGCGCAGGAAATTTGATGTTTTGATGGCTCGCCATGAAACTGTCAACAGGCGATTGAAGGAGTGGGGCATCTTGCGCCAGCAATTCCGCCACAAAGAACACTATCACAAGTATGTGCTCCATGCTGTAGCACTGCTTGTTCAATTGGACATTCTGGAGGGTGGAAATGTCTTTCAAGTAGCCCTGTAGACATGACATGGTGCTCCGAACAGCGATAGAAACTGGTCCTATCCACTACTACAGAGTACTGCTTTAAATTAAGAATAGTCATACTATAAGTATATTGAGAGCTGTTTTAGATATTCCGTGATATGATTGGTCAAGACGTCTGCTGTTTTAGATTCAAGTAATTTGATTGGTCAAAGCTCTCAATTTGGGAGGCTTTGTAGTGATATGATTGGTCAATGGGAGCTAAAAGATGATACCAACACCGAATGCCCTCTCATTCTTTACTACTTTGCACTGATATACTAGCAGTAAATAACTGCTTCCTTTATCCAATTCTACTATAGCTACAATTGGCTACTGACAGGAGTTGCAATCAATACCTTGAGACATTCCAAGCTACAGTAGTATTGCAGCTATCACTGTGACGGCTCTTGTCTCTACGCACCGACCTGCCGAGAGGATTGGGACAATTGTCCCCAAAAGGCGCAAAATACCCCATGCAGCGCCATTCCCCCAACTCCCAGCGAGGGCGTGGGAGGCAGCGACGAACGATGACCATCACCCACATGTAACTGTATCGTTTACCATTCCGTCGTCATGGCTGATATTCTATTCTTTGCCTACACTACTACTTTGACCATGACGTTGATGAATAGTACAGCTACAACAACTAATAGCAGTAGTCATAACGGTGTCATGACGATTTCTTGGCCGGCATTTATCCGCTCGTGGAGAATCTTCCGACCAGACTGCCGCAACAGCAACAACACTGGTCGCCATGGTGGTACCCTGTCCATGCCGACGTCAACGTCAAGTTGTAGTAGCAGGGGTAGTGGAAAAAGATGACGAACCGCCAAGGTCGCCCGCGACAAAAGACGACGAAAAGGGCCGATCAATCTCTGGCAAACTCGAATCCTACCGACAAACCTACCCAGGGAACCAGCAAAACATTTCTTGGGCATGTCCTGATCGTGTGACGACTGACGAACTGGTCTTGATGGACGAAAATGTCCTCTTTGGAAAGGATCTGGCTAGAGGCAGCAACAAGGACCGCCCTTTTTGGCAATGGATCTTCTGACAGACTCCTTCGTGTACTATGTTGCCGATGAAACAACGACGCGAAGGGCAACGAATCCATCCATTGCAAGTGGATAACACTACTGTGTCTACCAAAGAAGATTGTGACCCTCACTCGGGACAAGAACCAAGATCACGATAATCCAATGCTGCCTTGTTCCATTGCAAGCGAGTGCGTCGAGGAGTCAAGAGGATGGAAGAGTATCGAGCGAAGAGTGGCCGGCTTGTTCTTTCCCTGTTACTACCGCTACTACTAGCAAGGAAACTCGAGGAATGTTGAACAAGAAGTTTTGCGTTATCTTGATCCTAGTACAGACTGGTAGTACAATGTTGAGCGATTCATTTGGAGCTCGGCGTCTCTGCCTCCTGCCTGTTTCAATGGTCCTCGTAAACCCCGGTTATTAGTCCATGATCAACTTTGATACACAAGACTATAGAAACCTTCTTGATCGGAGCTTTTATCATCGAACCCTTCTTCAAGCAACTCTACAGTGTTTCCATGGAAGAGCGAAAGATGTCGACGCCGCGCCTCTATAATGTGAGGCCAGCAAAGATTGAAGAAGAGACAAATGGTGGATAATTTCTTCGGTAGTACATGTAGAAGATCCTAAATCTGTGCCATTTTGGTCTTCAAGCATGTCTACAATCTTAACATCGACGAGCGAAAGAAGTTGACTGCGCGCAGGCCAAAGGTCGACATGACAAATGGTGAACTATTTCTTCTGTAGTACACGTGAATGATCCTTAATCGGTGCCGTTCCGGTAGCCACAAAGTATAATAACAGGATTTTTATAGTTCAGGGCGTTTCTACCCGACAGATCTGCGTGCTGATAACTTTGAATCGAGACATGCCTCGGCGTTGCGGAGATTCATCCAAAGTAGTCATTAAATGATTCGCACGGTCGACAAAACAAGCACATGGATCATTTTCAAAACTCTCGTGTATTTGAAGGTCGAAGGGTATGGCAGAAACGGAACGAGTGACATATAGTAGTCGTCGTTCCGCAGTTCTTTTGTCGTCTCTGTCGAACCCTCAGTCAGCAACACGTCGTTGTGCAGCAAGATTTTAAACAGAGACCCTCCATCGGTACTATGCTAGTACCCTTGGTCGCCCTGGACTTTTTGAGTGGATGGGGAGTTCGTGCGCCTGGCGTTTGGAATGAATCTATCGTTATCGATTGTCAAGGGAACAAAAACTACCAATTGAATCTACCAGCGTGGACTTGTTGGCGGAAAACTTTCACGAACAACTCTTCCAGCAACTTTAAAATGAATAGGCCAGGATGGCCAAGATCACTCTATTTGTCGTTTTTGTTGTGTATTCAGCTATGCGGGAGAAGTTTTGCACAACAGCATTGTCTCGAGACGTGTCGGCACCGTAAAAATCCAAAATGGGACTTTTTGGCTGGAACGCGCTGACCGAGTCGTGAGTTGATATGCCGCTCGTCAATCGTTGGAATCAAGTGTAACCTTGCTGTTGTAAACAAGGGGGTTCCATGGACCGATCGTTTGAACAGCGTCGTTGTTATCATGGACGCCCGTGGATGCTCTTGTAGTGCTCGTTAGGTTGGGGACGAGGACGAGCAGTCGGCTGCTTCCCTCCATTCAGACTCTCTCAACGAACTACTAGCAATCATTCAAGTGGAAGCGATAGAGCGTGAGGGGAATGCAGCACTACGCATTTGTTTCCTCAAGAGGCAAAGAGTGCATGCTCCCATCGATCCAGCACGATCGTCTCAACGAAAGTTTTTTGGCGGGTGCTCAATTTTCTGGCCGTTTTCGTCGCATCGGAAGGTTTTCTGTCCTCACTCGCCAAATTACTTAAGCCCCGTGTGCGCATATGCCTCGTCCGATTCTCCTTTCGGCACAAGGATGGGGGACCACGTGCTTGTGCGTTTCTCCACCCCCCAACTACAGTGGCGTTTCCGCCATTCGGTTATCGGCCATTAGAGAGTCGCCTAAGTCACATTTCCACTCAATCCGACGCCTTGTCATGTATTCTACTTCCTTTCCATGCAGACTACTAGCTATTGTACTACTATTAAAGCAGCAAAAAGTAGTAATGAAAGAGAGACGAACAAATGCATCTTATTACGAAATACATGATGGTTATAGTGTCAGGAGTGTGACGCTAATTGCTCCTGGGTAGGTTCATCCAAGGCAGGGCGGCGGAATCAGCATCATGAACTTTGCTAAAGCAGACCGAGACTTGGGAGCGCTAGCATTTGTCGCTGCCAGATATATCATTCATTACTATTAAAGAAAGCAGTAGCAGGCTTCAAGCTGTGGCTGCAATAGATTTGCTCTCATTGTCGGTTTTGTCGTAGAAGAAGAGCGCAATTCTGAATGATGCTGCTGGGAGCTCACAGATGATAGCTTGGATGATGATGCTTGAACAAAGGACAACAGACTCGTGCTGGTGATAAGCAAGTACTATTGGTTGGAACGACGACGGCGGTTCCACTTTCTTTGCCCTCACAAATACAGCTCGAATGGTTGGAACGGCGGAACTCAAGGTGGCACGAGTCTCGGAAATTTTCCTGTAGTACACAGAGCCTGAGAATGTCCTGCAGTTATCAACGGTGACTTCAGAGCTCGAACTTCCATGGGGCTTGAAAGTCCATCGTCTTCTCCAGTTGCATATTGGTTATTTGACCCAAAACGATGGTCTATCGCTGGAACCATTTGTTGAAGTCTGCTGTTGAGTCCAAAGTAGTTCGACGAACTTTTGTCACCCCGAAATATGCAACATTACAAACCCGTGGATTCTTCCTCTTAGGCACAGCCAGTCAGCAGTTCTTTTCTACTGCAATCGATGCCTTGTCATCCCCGCGTCGCTTTGAGAAGAAACGTCACGGCTCTCCTGCAACATCTATTCCTTTTTCGGCTGGGGAAAAAGTCACAATATTGTTCGTCTTCTGGGCCGTGTTTTATGATGTAGAGGTTATTGCCCCGGGTAGTATCCGCACATCTGTGGGTGCTGGATTTGACGACGACGACGACGACGATGACGAAATATCGTCGCCATTATCTTTCGTTCCATTCAGGTCTCGATAGCTAGCATCCCATTGAACTAGAGTGGAAGCCGGCTTATGCTACTAGGGGTAGCAATGTCTATGTGTCGTTTCCTTTCAAGATGGATGCATGTCTCTTTTGCTATGGTTTCTCATCCATATGGGCACCCTTTTTTCCGCGCCATTTTTTTTCTCGGCAAGTCCAAAATTTCAAAGGTTCGTTGGGTTCGCGGGAATGACGCCAGCGAGGTTCTGTCAGTCTGATAAAGCTCGGATGAGTCCAATGAAACCAATGGAATTTGGAATCGCGAATTGGCGTGCTTGGCACATGCATGCATGGCCTCGCCAAACCACAACAATATGACGCCAATGGCGAGAGGGTGCAAAGCTGGAGGATGCGGTAACCGCCCGTTAAATGACCGGGGAGTTAATTAGGGGAGGGGAATTGAATACGAAGGAACTTATTTTAACGAAGTATTAAGTTCTTAAAATTTTGTGGTACCTTTGTGGTACCTTTGTGGTACCTTTGTGGTACCTTTGTGGTACCTTTGTGGTAGGTACCACAAAGAGGGTACCACAAAGGTACCACAAAATGGCGAATAATAGGTAGTTCGCTCGCCCCTTTGCTATCGTCATCGTTCGATCCGTTAGACCTTCACACATGATCATTTGAATCGGCCCACTCGAAAATCTCAAAGACAGGCGCGCACAACGGACAAAGCCTGCGTGACACGCTGTTCGGTGGCGCAGTCTCACATGAGTTCGCCATTTTGTGGCACCCGTTTGTGGTAGCTTTGTGGTACCTTTGTGGTACCTTTGTGGTAGCTTTGTGGTAGCTTTGTGGTACCTTTGTGGCACCCACAAATTAACAAAAGATGTCCTTTACGACATATTATCCGAACTTGAGAATTCGGAGTAACTTTCCCCCTAATAAAAATTTAACTGTTCCCCCCAAATGGGCATATTACCGCATCCTCCTGCTAATGGTTTGCGCCGCTCTCTCGACTCTATTGCGCTACATGGCTACATGGACGGTAGCAGTCGATGCCTATGGATGTCTATGAGGTAGACAAGAAGGTATGTCAACAAGAGATCGGTAAGAATGATGACAATTGCCGTCGTCGTGTGCGTGTGAGACTTAATAACCAGTCAATTCTTTGCTTCTCCAAATTGCTGCTGGTCGCTATCTCACAAACAGGAATTGTCGCAATTGTGTGCGGTTGTTTTCTTTCTTTCACAAAAGCAATACACTCTCACGTTTGTTTGCGATACATCTTTGTTTCGTTACAGAACGAGAAATGAAGCCCCCAGAACGGATCCCAGCGAATTCTGCCTGATTCCAGAGGGATACAATGGATGGAAGAATGACGCGTCTCCTTTGATTGTGCTTCATAGCTACATCCGGCAAGGATAGCCGCCTCTTACAAAAGAACGACAGGAGAATGGAAAGATTTTGCATCATTGACGTTATGGTAGTGAATGGACAATCCATTGTCCATCGAGACTATGCTGCTGCGCTCCTCTATTACCAAGTGCCATCAAAGAAGCGAGTGTTCGTCCCGTTGCTCTATTCCCTATGTCAAAATGGTATCGGCACGCTTTCCGACCTGCAGCAGCTGCTGCTGTTCAAGCTGAAGGGGACAGAAATCACAGTCGAGATTCAGTCCATTGTTGCTACAAGACAAACCGTGGTCCAGATCCAATTTGCAATTTACGGAAAGGGGGAGGCCTTGAATTCTTGCAAGAAGATGATTGTAATTGTCCCAATCCCTGCGGGTGTCTCACTCTGTTTATTGCTGGTGTGATCATGATCATGTTCTTGGCGTCTACTGTCATAGTGCTTGCTGCATATCCATGCCAATGAAAATGAATCACCAGCAGCCACAGCACTACGAGTACAGCAGGTGTTGTCGATGCTAGCTAGATATCGAAATAATAGTAGTAGCACCTCCGTCACTCGCCGTTCGTTGATAGTCGCCTACTCAGCATGGCCGTTCGATTCCTTTGACGGGCGCAGTCACCAGCAGCCACAGCACTACGAGTACAGCAGGTGATGTCGATGCTAGCTACCTAGATATCGAAATAATAGTAATAGCACCTCCGTCACTTGCCGTTCGTTGATAGTCGCCTACTCAGCACGGCCGTTCGATTCCTTTGACGGGCGCAGCAAGACGAAAAGAAAGGCTGTGATTCATGTTCGAATTCTTCGGATCCCCAGATTGGCGCGCGACCAAAACTGTGGATCGTTCGATCAGGGTATCCGACTTTGACGGGCGCAGCAAGACCACCGTCCTTCCGCGAACGTTCGGAAACTTTCGCGCGCAAACGGTCAGTTCGAGGACCGTGTGTAGCTTTGCGCCGCAAGACGTTGCGGAACCCCATCGTTGCCCCATCGACGATGACAGCGTTTCATGTGCATTTAACTGGTGTGCTCTTCTTTTCGATTTAGCTTCCTCCAAAATGTCGTATCAACAGTATCAGAACTATCAGCAGCCCCAGGTATCTTCTACTGCGAATAGTTCCATGTACTGGAATGGATCGCAGTGGGTAACGCCGCCTCAACAGCAACTTCAAGAGCAGGCTCAGGCTTCAAAGAAATCCTTGGTGGAATTGTACACCGAGTATTATCATGGGTGGCAAGCTTGTTTAGAAGCCTACAAGGCGCAGTATGGTGCGGACAAGCAACAAAATATTGAGTGGGCCATGTATTATGCGGATCAGAGTTCTAGAGCCGCGCATTATTATTATGAACATGAACTGACGTCTCGGGGTGGACCGCCGCCGCCTCCCCCACCTTTTGATTTGCCTCCAGCGCCGCCTCCTTTACCATCGGCTTCAGCAACAGGAACATCGACAAGTACAAATAGTGGTGGTATCAGTGGGGCTGCAGCGGGGGGTGACTATCATCAACGTCCGGCGGCAGCAGCCACCATTAACACGCCTGTTGCTGCCGCTCGACCTTCTACAGATTCGCAAACCCCTGGCTCGTTAACTTCGTATGTTCAACGCTCGCTGGGCCAATGTTTGACTTCTGATCAGCGTGCGTACGTCCAAGCTCAAGTCGAAAAGGTTATTGCGCAAGCCATTCAACAAGGAAATTTGCATACTAAGAACTGGAATTTGGAACCCTTGATTGCCTTGCCGGGAGTCGAAGCTAGGGCAGCTACAAGTAAGGCATTGCCTGGCATAGCTGGGGCTTCTACTAGTACCGGTAGAGGCCGGGGGGTGGCTGCTCCAGATGCAGCTACCGCCATAAGCCGTCCAGATTATGGCGAAAGAACGAGCTATTATGGCCCAGCGTCAGCGACTCTGCCGACATCTACTACTAATCCTTCGTCTTCTTCTTTTTATTCCTCCTCCTATTCCAACAGCCAATCTCACAATTACCGTCATTCCACGAGCGATTCTCGCTATTCCACTTCTCTTGACTATTATTCTAATTCTTCCTCGAAGCAGCAGCAAGACGACCATGAAGAAGACTTCATTTCGCTTTCTTTGTCGAAACAGAAACGAGCTGCCGGGGGTTCTAAAAGTTCCAAGCTATCATCTTCCAGCAAGAAAAAGATGAAGACGTATAATTTCTCGTCGGTAGAGGAAGAGGGACTCGATCGTTCTTCGCATGCTTTGACGAAACGTCAGGAACGCTTTGCGGGACCTGGCGGACTACAAGAAGCAGCATCAACTAGTACTTCCACAAGTCAAGATTATGCCAAGTACATGGGCCTTTCAACAATTGGAAATTCTTCGGCAGAACCATTAACAGAACAAGATTTTGAGCGCATGACGGTAAAAGGTACTTGTCAAGTATTGGAGAAAGACTATTTGCGATTGACGGCGCCACCTCGGGCCGAACTGGTACGACCCCTTGAGATTTTGAAACTGCATTTGCACAATCTACAGAAGGAATACTATGGGAGTGATACGAAGAAGAAGCATGATTATTTGTGGTTTTGTAGTCAATTGAAGGTACGAACTCGCCGGGCTATTGAAGCGCCTAGTAGTGAAGCCAGAGCGACTCTGTCTCTACAAACTCTGCGTCGTCTTATTGTTGTCTCGTTTTCGTTTGCTTTCATTTTCGGCAGGCCGTTCGGCAAGATTTAACTATTCAACGAATTCAAAATGACTTTGCAGTCAAAGTTTATGAGACCCATGCTCGAATAGCATTGGTGGAAGGAGATTTGAATGAATTCAACCAATGTCAAACACAACTCAAAGAATTGTATTCGAATCTCAAATTATCGTCGTCGTCATCACCAGGAAGCAAGCATGGAGAAAACCAAGCAACCAAGAATGAAGCAGAGTTTCTGGCGTATCGGTTATTGTATCATGTCTTACTCACCACGACTACGAATCATCATCATGGAACTTTGGAAATCACACAATTGATGTCTCGGAGAGAAGACAACCCGAGTACGACTACATCCGGAATGGAACATGCATTGAAGATACGACATGCTGTCGCTACCACTGACTATGTTTCCTTTTTCCGACTGCACCATCAAGAAGAATCTTCAGAAAACAAGCATTTGGGAAAGTATTTTACGGGGCGCATGGTTCCTACTATGCGGTTGCGGGCGTTGAAACGTTTGGTACGAGTCTATCGACCATCTCTACCAGTTGAGGTATGTAGTAAGTTGTTGGGATTTCACAACAACCTAGCGGACTGTCGAGCATGGATGGAATCGTGTGGGGCCAAGATTTCGGAGGATGGTACAACTTTACTCACTAAGGAAAGCGATGGGGCAGACACCATTCATGAACCTCAACACAAGGTCAAGAATTCCCTGATATAGTCTAGGCTGGGTTCTAGCGGTTGGCCATGATGGAGGGGCTCGTAAGATTTGTAGTTCAATTGGGCAGTTCTAGTATAAAAATAGTTGCTTTATTTGAACTTTAACCTCGTCAATTGATGTCTCAAAGGAGTAAGCTGTTCTTTTCTATGAAAACTAGGAGAGAGTTGGCTTACTACCAATAGGCACGGCCCTCTGCTACATATTCTCGATGGAAAAAAAGACTCGATCAAATAACAGCCGGGATACGTGTCCAGCAAAAGGACACATTAACTTTTGCAGTAGTCCCCGCGTTTTTCGTCCATCCAGCAGATCGCGCCACCTTCACAAGCTCATTCTCTCCAACAAGAAACCCGAGGTTGGTGTAGAGTATCCCAGGAAATCCGTCATTGTCGTCCCCTCTATCCTAGCCGGACTCAGTCGATATAAAAGGCTGACAATATCATTCGGGCTGTCAGACGGGTATGGCATTCGGGCTCCCAGACGGGGAATTTCCTTGCTCCCGACTTTGCCAAGCCTGCTCATTTCATTTCAGCCCCAAACACAACGAAAGCAAAGAGCCGGCTTTGATTTGAATCACGTTCGACTCAACTATGATTTGGTGGGTCACAACTCGTCTTCCTACTAGAGTCTCAGTCCAGCTGCCCGCCCACATCATGTTCATAGACCTCCGCGTGCATGTCGACTGTCGCTGGGTTCTCCAAGAACAACACCACTCTTATCGTTTTATCTTTCTGGTCGCATGTATCCGCCGTCACCAAGAAGTACTACTAGTAGTCGAGCTTTTTATTGTGAAGACTTCCGGCCATGTCTTCTTTGAGTTCACCGTCGTCGCTTTGCATAATTTCCTTCTCGAACGCGGGCTGTCAGGGAAGCCAGCAGATGACGCTACAACTTCATCATTTTGTTTGACGTCTTTGTGGCTTCTTTGCTACATGATGGATCAATATGGGGGCTTTCTTTGTATTTTTTCATGGAACGGCGTAAACTTGAAGAATCACCAAAACACTAAAGCCGCCGATACGAACGACGCTGGATCTCTAGCCTATCGATTCTTCAATACAATATTGCCTCACTACTGGTATATTTCTCCTCATCGCCATGGTCTTTGAGCTACGAAGAAACCGACGCAACGACAGCAGAACCACTTTATTGGGAAAGAAGGACCAGTTATTCCTTTGTGGTCAACGTCGTTGTGGCACTGTCCTGTGTCGCGGCAAAAACTTGGGTAGATGATGTGATGGTTGACGATTCGCTTGCCGCTGCCGCCACTTTGCAGCTATCCACTTGATGTAATTTGGCTCGCAACAACTCGCTACTCGCTCGTGGCAACAAGTCGTCTTGTAAGAAGGGCCGCAAATCGTCCAACCAACCCAAATGTTCCATCAATTCCAATACGACAGTTTCACAATTTCCTCTCGCTAAATAGTCTCGTGGCGACCGATCAAAGTTTAGACCCAAATGGCCGCCGACAGGCTCTCGATTGATCAAGACTCTCATGCAAGTTCGAGGGACTCTCCAGACCAAACTGGGAATAGAGATGGAAACAATGTGAGGCATACTATCAAAATTTTGCGAACAACGCATCCCGAATCGATACAACATACGTACCTGTTGGCAGGTGCCACACCCAGACTTGTTCCCAAAATTAACAATAAATCGGCATTTCGTGTATCTTGTGGTACATTTTGAAAGAATTCCTTGGGCAAGGGACTTCGAAACAAGACAATATTAGGCTTGACGGTAGGGTTGCCACATTTTCGACAATGAATCGGTGTCGATTCTTTGGGTGCCGTGGGATCGTTGCCAGTAATATCCTTGATTTTTGTTTGCATTTCATGACAAAATTCGTTCCAATCCATGGCGACATGACACGATGCACACACGGCTTCATCCATACTACCATGTACCGCAATCCGTTTGAAATGTGGTAGTCCACATTGATCTTCCAATCCATCAATATTTTGCGTATACAAACGACGTAATTTGTCCTTGTCATGAAATTTTTCATGTAGTAATTCGACAAATCGATGTGCCAGCGTAGCTTTCCATTGTCGTCGATGCATACCCAAAACAAATTCTCGATTAACTTCCAAACAAGGCAATGGATTTTCCAAAAACAAATGATGATCCAAACTATACGAAGGATCGATACGAATACGTTCTTGTTGTTCTGAAGAGGCCGTCAATCGATGGGCCTGGAGGGTAGCATACAAGCCATTGGTGGATCGAAAATCGGGAATCCCACTGGCCACACTCATTCCAGCTCCCGCCAAAATGACAATGTTTTGACAGGAATCGGACAAGATGAATTGTGCCACATCCTGCAAAGATTGTGGAGGCGAGTCTCCAAAGGGATATTCCAGATTGGCATCCTGTTCCTCGGTTTGAAAATGGGCCAGAAATTCCAAGGGAATCCCACGTGCGGCCGCCGCTGCGAACAATCGACGGACCATTTCATCATCCAATTCCTCATCGTCTTCATTTTCTAGATCCAAATCATGATGCTGATCATCCAAGTCAATGGCGACCCCTCGAGCAGTATGGTCATGGTGAGGACCTGTTTGATCGCTACTAGAGGAAGAAGAAGAAGAACTGGAATGTTCCCCCGACTCGTCATTATCATCGTTGTCAATGTCGTTTTCACCCTGACTGCTGTTACTACTGCTACTGCTACTGCTATTGCTGCCACGGCTAGAAGTCGCAGTCGTAGCGGTAGCACAGAGAGCCGTCGTTTGATCTGAAACGCTCTTTGTCACTTCTACTGAACGATCTTGCTCATTCGAATCATCCTCTGGATTACTGAAAGGATGGGACGCCGTCGTGGTTGTGGCTGCAGTTACGTCGGCACTCCATTTGAATCGCTTGGGACTGGGGGGCTGGGATGACGACATGGTTGTCGCTTCTGTCGCTTCTCTCGTTTCTGCAGAGATTTCCAGGGAGGAAGAGATTTCTGCGGATGATGACGACGCAACCGCCTCGTCACCGTTCGTTGGTGGACTTTTGCGAGCCTTCATGGATGTGGTTAGCAGATGTTTGTCCAGCCGCGATGAAATCATCGAAGGACACACAAGACATAGTACGACTACCGGCACGTTGGTGTCATGGTCAAAAAGTCACAACACCTTGCCCCTTAACGCAGACGTCAGTGCCGGCTGGCGGAATGAACAACTATTGGGGGAGGAAAAATGGGGGAACTTTGGTCAACAGTACAAACGATAGCCAGAACTACTACTGATGCATTCTCTATCAATCAAACAAACAAACTCAATCATTCTATATACGGTACAGCACTGTGCTAACCCGAGCGGCGAAACAAAAATCAAAAGGGATCCACAAAATACGCCTGTGCCAAAGCGTTGTTAGCAGCTTTGACTCCAATAATAATCTCCGACGTTACGCCAATCAAAGTGCCAGAGCCAAGCACACCGGCTGCACCAAACGAAATTTGCCAGGCAAGATCCGATTGCTGCGGGCACGGCGCCGTGACGGCATTGGCACCGAAGGGCGTCCTGTAGACAACTGCCGAAAATTGCGTTACGGCGTCGAAATACAGTCTTGCTTGGCAGTTAGTGCAATAGAACCACTGGTATCCAGCACCGACAAACGCCCCATTGTCGACGCAGTTATCGTCCGCGGGAGGATTATTCCAAATGCAACCACCAGGAGATGAACAGTCCGCTATATTCTTTGGACTTGCTCCTAAACATGGATCACCATCGGGTATATTGAATAAATCCAATGTAAAGGGGTTTCCGGCGGATCCTTGAATGGAAATTATGTAATTGGAGTTGGGGCGCGGAACGTATGCATAACTGCATGAAGAGGCGCCACCAAAAGAACCAGTTCTGTAAAAGTTGTTCCCCAAAGTGATACAGCTCAACCCATTCTGTGCATTATAAATTCTGTAAGTCAACGCCGACGAGCCCGACGTTTTAAAACGCATAAAGTTGTGTAAACAATTGGTACACTCAAACCACATTGCGGACGCAGGGGCCCCCGAAATGCACGGCTTGGTCATGGCTGACCACGTACAACCAGTGGAGCAAGAAAGGAATGGGGAGGCGACAAAAAACGTTCCATCAAAGCAGGGAGCAGATCCATCGTGCAGCCGGTAATTAGCGCCCCAATCTCCAATCATGATAATATCCGTACTTATAACGGGGTAGGGGCCACAACAGGCATTGGTGCACGGGCCTATCGACGATGGACAAACGGATGTATCGCAAACCGCATTGGTTGAATCATCGACCTTCAAGACTTCCACCGAGATAGGACCAGGAGCAACCACATTCAGATATAAATTGGTATTCGTGGGGTACTTGAACGCATCGTAGGAGTCGGCCACTTTTCCGCATCGGGTGAGTACTGGGTTCAACGCAGGGACGCGCGCAGTCTGCCAAGCCCGGAAGGCATTACCGGCGATTCCAATCGGATAAACCACGTTACATTGAGAGGGTTTGGACGACGGTTGATACGTCGGCTCGCTGGACGGCTTTCGCGTAGGTACTGAAGAAGGAGACGACGTGGGATTCGAGCTTGGCTTCAAACTTGCTTTAAAAGTCGGCGCAAACGAAGGGTTTGAGCTTGGTTGCATGGTCGGCCCGTTTAAGGGCGCTGAACTCGGCTGCCGGGACGGAGCGGAACTTGGGAGAAGGCTTGGAAAAGAGCTGGGAAATTGACTTGGAAACAGGCTCGGAAAAGCCGAAGGAAACGCTGAAGGGCTGCGTGAACCGTCAAAGAGAATGAAATATTTTCCATTCGTCTTGACTTCCACGCCAGCACCGGCTCGATTAAAGGAACCAGATTCACTGATCACGATATTCATCATGTTTCCCGCTGAAAAGATGCCACCCCAAACTAGCAGGGTCAATGGAACCGGTGTGACGTCTTGGAGGAGAGCCCTGCTTTCCTTTCTCAGAAGAGTTCGTCTTCCGCAAATTGGAATGAAGGAATAGTCTGCTGTAACGTTGGAAATTTGGAGATAGCTTGGCTCGCAAGTGAAATAAGTCTGCTGCATTTGTTCGTTGAAAACCTCCATGTAGGCCTGGGCGATTTCATCAACTTCGACGGAAGTTGTGCAACCCCCGTTGGTGAGTTGGACATACAAAGTCATCTTTACGACGAGGGAATCTGTATTGGGGAAAACTGGGCATGGAATTTCAGTTCCGACAGGCAAACCACAAAGTGAAGGATACAATTGCCAGGGCAATTGAGTTGGAATCAGCAGCTGAAAGTTTTGCTGAACGGCCATCAAACTTGGAGCATCTCGGTGTCCGACAGCGCTCGAATCGCAAATGCATATTGAAGTCCCGTCTCCTTGATGTTGCCTCTCCAGCGCAATTGATTCTAACTCACGTCCTTGCCACCGATCTCGTGCAACCGAGAAAACTATCTCTTCCAAGCTACGCTCATCGCTTGTCTTTTGTTGCCCAAAGATGGGAATAGGACTTCCCAATTTTGCACAGCCCCTACACATCCCCGATACAAGGAACCTGGCATGGTAGTTGAAGCAACCCTGCTGTAGCTGTCGACTGAGTCCTTCGCCTCGTCTAGTGGTGGGTGTATTGGTCCGCTGGACGGAGGTCGTGTCAAGCGTGAGAGTAATGGAGTTGCGGAAGTACTCGTCACAAAACTCGGACACCAAAGAATTGTAAATGGCTGCAATCTCATTGCCAAGTCCTTGGACATCGTCAAGACTCTGTGTCACCCATTCAAACGCCGAGAACTCGAAGACGAACTCTGAAGTGAAAGGTAATTCTGTCTCGCATGCGAGTTGGCGAACACCAACTTGGACGGATTCGGTTATAACAGTCGTTTGGTTGTCAATCTTCGCCAATTCTCGTAGAAAAGATTGCAAAAACAGGTTGACGTCGAAGTTAGATTGTATGCTGATCGATCCGAGGGGACAGAAGCACTGAGACTCGGATTCGAGTTCTTCGCTAGACAACATCTGTAGGGAGCGGTGCTCATCGATTGAATCTAACCACCCCGTAGAAATCGTCGAGAAATCTGTCTCCTCAGCCGAAACTTCCTCATCAAGGCCGCGGCGAGTATTCGTTTGGTCACCGGCGAAAAGCTCCGTCGGGCAACCATTGCAAACGCCGGAGGCCTGCAGCAGTATCCATTGGGTACTATTTTGCGATGAAGCTCCCTGGGGATCTTTAGTCGATGAGTCGGATGGGGTGAATAAAGTGGTTGGGGCGGATGAAGGAACCTCACTCAAATTAACCGATACTCCTGAGAGTACATTGTTCAAATCCAGTGTCAAGTTTCCTCCAACAGCTTGTAGGTGACGAAGGAAGTTCCGACCTGCGACGTTCGTCACATTCACCCCAACTGTCCCACTGTTATATACGAGATCAAAGACGAAGTCAGAGTCTGTTACAACTCCGAAGAGCGGGTTACAGTGAGTCGAATTCCCGCCGTTGACCAGGCCGTTCAAGGCATTGGTGTAAGCCATCTGTAGGTTCATGGCGCCGGTCAGGGGATCCTGTTCTCCAAACTGTACTTGAAGTAGCATATTCGTTCCGAATGGAGCACCAAAAACGCATTCAGTACAATTTCCAATACACAAGAAGCCGAGGCTTTGCAAGATAGGATTCATCGCGGCTGTGACACCGGCTTCCGATGGCGGTCGACGTGGTAGCGTCGCGTCACATTCACAAAATCCGGCTTGCAGCATACGCCGATGTCGGGTGCTCGATAACCCAGGCGGTTGCTGTTGGACAAGACGTCGCATACTTTCAGGCGAAATCATAGGGCCATTTTCGTCTGGAAAACCGTAAATATCCGTGGCTAGGGGATCGCACCCAAAGCAGTTAACTACAACCTCAAGCGCAAGAGGTAGGCTTGTTCCGTTCAGTCGCAGCTCTCCAACCTCAATGACCCTGGCGGACGAGATCTCGATATCAAAAGGATCGCAGACGGTATCTCGTTGGCTGTTATATGCAGGGACGTAAGCATTAGCGATAGCAGTTTGCTCATCCAACGAGATCGTCGGCGTTTCTCCCAAACAAGTATACTGCAGTTCAACCGTGATGTTCTTTCGAAAAGAAGTCGTCAAGTCTGTGCACGCATATGAATAGGTCGCGTCAAGTCCGGCTTCCTCGCCCACCTCAAACAGCAGCATCTCCAAAATCTCAAGGCCCAACAGCTCCTCCAACGCCGCTTCAAACCTTGCAATGTTGGGCTTGGAATCGATGACATCAGAACCGATGGGACAGAAACAGTTGGAGATCGCCGTAGGATTAGTTTGCAGGTCTCTTGGCGACTGTTCGAGAGATGCAACTACAGGTTCGCGCTTCAAGAATCTGCCATTGACCTGATTGGATGCGAACAATTCATTAGAACACCCATTACACGTTCCTGAGATAATCAAATTCCCGGTCAAGGTAAATAGAGCGGTAGGGGATTGGGAGGCCGTGTCTCCCTGGAAGGAACTTGTAGGGACACTGGAAGACGTGGGGGGAAAGGTAGCATCCATTGTGGTAGGGGTTGGCACCGGCACGGGGGACGACGAATCTTGTAGGATTCGACCATCTTTACCAGGATTGTCATTTGGCATGAATTCGATACTATTCTCCAGTGAACGGCGACTTTCCCCGAAAACGAAGAGGACGTTTTCAAAGAAATGAAATTCCGGATCGCACGCTGTTGAATTGCCGTCCAGTCCAAAAATGCTCAGAAGTGCGGTCCTAGCCGAAGCTTCGATCTGTGCTTCCGACGTCTGCAATGCTGCCGTGGCATTGGAAAAGGTTAATTGGAGACCAGAGCGAAACGACGTTCCTGTATCCTCGCACTGAGACACTTGCATAGTCTCGCATGCCAAGTCATTCAATACAACTTGTACTTGGGACCGAAATTCGGCCAATACTTCTGGCTCTGATGGACCACGGTCGCTGAAGACATAGGCGGGACAGCCGCATACATTGTTCTGAAGGTCTCGGCGCCGATTTCTACCAATCATATCGGAAGACGCACCGGCTGAAGAGTCGTAGTACAATCCGATCTCGTCGGCATCACAGCCTGTCGTTCCGTCGGGGCATTGAAGTGTACCGGAGACTTCAAGTTCGATCTTCAGGATTCCATCCTCGGATACCGAGGAATCCTGATCCACAACAAAGGCATCGTCCAGGATCCGATGATAAGGGTCGCAAAACGTTACAGACACCAACCGATTGTATGCCCGATGAAATGCGGCAGCAAGTTGACCTTCATCGGACTCACTTAGAGGCAAAGTACAATTCGCTGAAAACTCTTCCAGGCCCACCAACACTCGAAAGGTAAACGGAACTCTCGAATCACCACAGGCCACAGTGGTTTGCGGAACAATTGCTTGAAGATCCGAAGCGTCCAAAAGTATTCCAGCCTCTACCAAGGCCTCCCCAAAGACGGTTTGAAACTCTTCTTCCGTGGGTAGTCTTTGGGTAACGTTCGCGGGGCAGGTTGTGCACAAAGAAGTGTTTGTCGGGACCACCACCACCTCGTTGAAGCGACTTTGAAACAACCGTGGCGGCGGCGCCGCCCCCTCGGTGCACTGCTCGCAGGATCCGACTACCGTGACTCCCAAAGCAACCAAACTGGAATCGTAGGGGTCCAAGCTGTAGATCGTTGCTTCCGGCGTCCCTTGTCCGAAGACCTTGGCTTGGGTTATGATTCGACCGTAGGGGTCGCAAAGGCTTGGATTGTTAGCATTTACGGATTCATACGAAGATTGAAAGATGCTGCCGATGATTTGTTGATCGTCCTCAATGAGCAACTCGCCGAGTTTATTCAGAAACATAACAAGAGTGACTGAAAATTTGGTGGTCCTTCTTGTTGTCGTCGTAACAGTACAATTCGACGAGTTTGTAGCGATACTTTCGAGAGAAGATTCATCGAGAAGAGGTGTGAAAGAATCTACCACTTGTTCGGTTCGGGAAACCAAGAGTTCATTAATGGTTTCCCATAATCGACTTTGAAGAAGGATGCGGTGGTGTTGTGGCGGCGGTTGCTGATGGTGGTAGTTGTCGTCTTCTTGCTCGTGGCCCTGCTCGGCATCTTCGTAAGCCTGACAGACTGTGCCACAGAAGTATCCTTCTGCTGACAATAAATAATAGTCATAGCCCTCACCGCCATCCTCCAAGTTCGAATAGGTTTCAGGGAGAAGACGAATGTCGACAGCTTTCTGAGGAGAAACCGAATCGATTGAAAAGCCGAACATGACGTGATTGTAGTAATAGTAGAAGCCATTGTCAGGCTCCTGCTGGAATTTTAACATCGCAGCGGGGGTCGACCAGGACTCATTCTGAATATCATCACAAAGCAGTGCGATTCCATCGTCGCCATTCAACTCTTCTAAAACGAGGCTTCGAAGTATCTCTTCCACATCCTCCGCTTTTCCTTCGCGTCTCCGCTCGACCACGAGGGGTTCTTGTTCATTTTGCTCTTCCTTCTTTTTGTCTTTCCCGTTCTTTGTATCCCTGAATGGGACCCCAACGTGATGAATTCTTGTTACCAAACTCCCTGACCCAGTTTCACTTCTCTTCTCAGGAGGAACTGGTAAAACAGAGAATAAAATTTCGACACGAAAATCCTCTGTAGGAGGATAGCCAGCAGCTTCCTCGTTCTTGCTTGGATCGCACCACAAAATCTTTTCTGATTTTGCTAGTTTTCCCCCGTGAATGGTAAGAGCCCCACGCTGATGGCGCAGATTAGGTTGTGGTGATTCTCGGAAATCACGCCTTGCTTTTGCAGCACCATCCTCAGGACCGGCGTCGAGCAGGGCAAACAAAGAGCATCCAATTAAAAAAACGCCTTTGTAATATCGTAGACTTTTCATGTTCAAGAAGCGATTGCTAGGAGGGGAAGAAGATTGCTGTGATGATGTTGATAAGATCGCAAATGACTTTCTTCGTCGCCTCTCGTGGCGACTATTGTACTAAATAGTAGAAGCGCGCTTTGTGTACGTCGACATGGGAGTATGGCTCCATGTTAACGGAAAGAGTATCATAGATGCGACGCCGTCGTCCACGTCGTTGGGGCGTAGCGTCGGAGAATTATGACTCTTTGCAGATATGAAAAATGCATGATTTTGCAACTAAAAGGCATATGCAATCAATTTTTCACGATAGAAAACTATTGGTATAATTTTGCAACTTAAAGGCTTATCAAAAGTATTTCACGACATTGTGGAATGTTGAAAATTTATCCAGAACTTAAGCCTCTGGTCTTCGCCAAGAAAGGCAATTGTATTTTTCGACCCTACTGCTCGTTCGAATTATCTTTTAGGCGATATCACAGGAAACTTCCGAAGAACATTTTTAATCGGATGGAACCCCCCTCATTCCGCCTTAGGCATAGTATATTTTAATTTCTCACTTCTGAATAGAGATAGTTGGGGCTTATGATATGATGGAATTTTTCCCGATATGCTAAAATTTTGTAGTGTTAGGGTGGAGTCGTTTGAATCCACTCCATCTACTGGCGGTAGCTAGCGGCTATCAGAGGTGCCAATAGCTAGCAATACAATATCATGTGGATAAATAGCGATGGCTGGTTGGTAGTATCAAGTGGATGATGCAGAACATGAAAGCTATCATTAATTCTACTAAATATGTGTAGAACGACACTAAATGACGATTCTAGTCTATTTTCCATTACAAGATTGTGTCCTCGGAACTACAAAACGATTTGTTTCTGGACCTTCGCCGCCATGATGCGAGTAGATTCTTCCTTCTTTGCCTTTTGTTGCTTGGTGGTAGTAGGGGGGACATTTCCAACATTCCCTAAAACCTTGCGTTTGCGCAAGAGCTTTTGCTTCCAAAGCGGCATATCGTCGTCAATAGCGTCATCCTCGTCGAGTGCTTCGGACTCTTCTTTTCTTGTGTCTTTGGACGGGGCCAAATAGTCGACTTGATGTCGACTACTCGCCTCTAGTTCCTTTTCCAGTCCTGCCACCTTGTCTTGAAGTGCTGCAAGTTCCGCCCCATGTGCAGCCTGAAGTTTGGCAACTTGTTCGGCATGATGCTTCCGCAAACGTTCCAATTCACTTTCTGCTTCATCCACCTTGTCGAGAAGAGTATCAATCGTTTCCGAGGCCTTTTCGAGTTGCGCTTTGCGAGTACTGGGTGATAGCTCCTGTTGTTGCTGCTGCTGTTCTCGCAAACGTTCCAATTCACGAGCATGGCGTTGACGTGTCACTAAAAGACGTTCTTCCATTTCTTCGGCGACTTCGGATCGAATTTGAGATTCTTGATTCGCCAATTCTTGAAGTAATTCTTGATTTTGACGCTCTAGTGCCTGGATCTTAGCTTGAGCTAGTTTCAAAGCATCCTGTGCGGCTTGCATATCGGCATTCACCAGAGGTGCTGCTACCACGGGTGTTTCCGTCGTAGCACTAGTTCCCTTGTTCATGGTTTCAGCCCGACGACGTTTGTGTGCGGGTTCGTCTCCAGTCGTAGTACTAGTGGTAGAATTCAGACTCGCATTGGAACTTTGTTTGGATAATGGAGGCCGTGGATGAGATACGTCATGTTTACGCTTGTCAATGACTGCTTTGGGTTTCTTGGGACTCCATTTTTGCAATAGTTTCTTGGGCGATAACTTTCGAGCCATCTTGGCCCAAGCGTTTTCCTTCTTTACTAGGACCTTGCGTCCATTCATTTCATATTCATTTCCAAAATATTGTTTGCGCTTTTCCAAAAGTTGTTCCCGGTCAATCTTGATTAGTTTGGCGCTCGAGGCATACGCCAAGACATGTTGTGTTTCATCAAAATCTTGTCGCGACGGATGCACATTGACAATCATGGCCGTACGTGCGGCACAAGGTCCTGCCAAGTGCCCCATGAAGACATGGGTCAATTTCGATTCTCGAAAGGGCACGACCGCATTGCTGTTGCTAGATTGGCGCATGACAGTCAAACAACGCATCAAGGTCATTAAAGACTTGTTGATTTGCGAAGCTTCCTTTTGGCGTGCCATACTGACCACGCGTTTGGATCGTTCACTTCCCGCCAGGTCGACAATCCAAATGGTGGAGGTCTTGGATTGTTGTACGACTTCGTCGTCCGTAGAATAGCCATTCGAAGTCATTGTCGAGACGACAGAGGATTCATCGTCATCGACCTTGTTGGTTGCGGCATTGGCTGCCCGTGGGACGAGTTGTAGTTGACACACGCAATGCGATCGACTAGAATCGGAATTCAAATTGTTGGACGATGTATGGCGACGATTGTTTGCTGTCATTGTTACTTCGACGCCATGCTGAACATCTCGAATCTTGTGCTTGGTCAATCCTCGAACAATGGTTTGTCCATTTCGTTCTCCGACCTTGAGAGCGGGTGGCATGAGGGCATGCTTCTTCTTGGGGACTAAATCAAAGATTTGTTCTTGATAAATTTCAAAAAAGCTCATGTACAAGTCAACATGATTGCCAGTGGGCCGCTTGGCGATTCGATCCAAAATATCTTGAATGGTCCGAGGAATGATTCCCCACTGAGTCTGATTGTGTGACTTTAAATCGCCACCCAGGATGGTATGTGTCTTGCCTGCGTTGGTAATCCCATACGAAAAGAGCAAGGCCGAATGATTCGTAGTTGCTGCCTTTGGATGCAAGGCATTATCCATCAAGTCTTGGACAAGTGGACGTGCAATCGTGTTGTACACTGAGGCTTGAGTCGCCGACGCGTCCAAAACTTGGGTAAAGTCAAATTGTTTGGCACAAGCGGAAGTGTCGCGATGCGATTTGGATTGTTGTGAATCCGTGGGAGGATACGTACGAACGGACGTTGGATGTACATGTGGAGGTTTGGCTTGCAAAACTTCAATGGTTGATGGTTCTTGAGAGGGTCGAATGCGCAAATAGACGGCCAATTGATTGGCGGGAATGACGTTGCTAGCCGACAAATACGAGCGTGCTGCAGCCAAGGGAGGCCGGTTGTGACTACTAGCAGCAACAGCAGCTTGTTGTTCAAAGTGAGCAATTCGAGACACAACCACTGACGATGAGGATGATGCAGAGCCGATTTGTTCTTCAAAGCTGGACGCCAAATTCTTGCGCAAATTGATCGCAGTGGCAAAGCCCGCGCTACTTTCTCCTGAACTGCGGCCACCGTCGTCGTCGTCCACGAAATCATTCAAATAATCCGCAGCGATAGGATCTTCAAACGAACGATCATTCATCATGATTGTAAGATGGCATAAAGATAGATAGATAGATGAAACGAGGAGGTGTTGGAGTGATGGATGGATTCATTCAATCGTCGAAATTATTGGGGATGCACGTGGTATTGCGAGAGGGCCCAAAATGTGATCGTTGTGGTTTTTCGGCAAGGCCGACGGGCGCGCGCGATTAGGTCCGTCCGGTACAAAGTTGTACGTTATCCGTCGTAGAAACCTTGGTAGCCCAACGGCTCTTCACGGCGCTGCGACATGGTCCCTCCTTTTTCCGTCAGAACGATTGCTCGTGACTTGAGGGCGAGTGAGTCAAAACGACAGCTACCCGTCGTCTACTATCATACTTGTCGGCATTATCGTATGTCATTGTTTCATCTGCATTGCTTTGTTGTTTCAGTTCTTGAATATGTAGAGCTTATTATCTGGCGGTTGCTGCTTTTCTTTGCAAGTAGTACCAACAGTACTAATAGTACTGCTACTCCCTTCGTGGTGGTTGTTACCTGTATACCACAAGCTCTCCCCGCCATTTTGTCCTTGTTGCTGATGTTGATGATGGAATGGAGAAAGAGTTGGATCGCCATCAAATCATCCATCGACTCTACTTCAACCACAGCACATCCGTTGGGCGATGCCATTCGAAGCAAGCGCGCCAATCCCGTCAAGTGGATTCGGGATCACGGAAGCAAAGCGGACACAACCTGCATTTAGAACGAAGTCCTCTCTATTTGTGCTTCTGGATCAGCGCCCAAAGAGCTCGATGGCTACATTACAGCTGGAGTGGACATGAATTTTGCAAACTACGACAAGCGCACACCTTTGATGGTTGCAAGCTCTGGGGGCCACATTCGAATCGTGAAGCGACTCATCAAGGCCGGAGTTTCCTTGAATACTGAAGATCGTTGGGGCAACAGTGCCATCGACTATGCTCTGATGGAGAATCATCCGAAAGTTGCCCAAATGCTTTCCGGAAATGGAGGTAAAAGCAGGCGTCGTCTTTCTTGCTTTATAGAAAGCGTCATTAATGAATTCACGGTGCTGACCGGCTTGGACGGGTCGTATCGAACTTCTTTACTCGAGACCAACGACGCGTCTTTCAAGGGAGGCACGGTGCGTGATTTGTGTGGGGCTGCCGGCACAGGTAACCTGAAAGAACTGAAGAGATTGATCAACAAGTGTGCCGATCCCAATACAGCCGACTATGATCAGAGAACTGCCCTCCATGTGGCTGCCGCGGCTGGACACGCCGATGTCGTCAAGTATCTTTGGAAAGTCAAGGGTATCAGTATCAATCCTCAAGATCGTTTGCGCCAGACGCCCTATGAAGAGGCCATTCGATGTGATCATCTGGAACTTGCGTCGTGGATGCAGCAAAACGGCTCTGTGAGAGTTGTCAGGGACTTGGGGACCAAGCGTTGCACTTTGGCAGCCAAAGGTGATCTGGAAGAGATTTCTGATTTGCTCGCCGCTGGTTGTGATCTTGGTATTCATTGATGTGCCATGTCCTGCTGCTGCATGTCCCTAGGGTTTTCGTCAGACTAACTTCTTTTGTTTTCGGTACTTTGTTTAGCCATGCATCTTGTCGCCTCCGAAGGCCACTTGGACCTTATCAAGTATCTATTGGCTCATGGAACTTACGCCAAACCCAGTGATGGCTTCGGAAAAACTCGTCTGGATGACGCCGTTCGTCATGGACATAAACATGTGGTGGATTACCTCCAGAAAATTGCAGAATATCGTGATTGTGAAGTTCCAGATCAGGAAACTGTCGAAGAAACGAGCAGCGATTCGGAAGGCAACAAAGCCACTGAGGAACCAGTGCACCACTACACATTAGCAGTATGGAGTTGATTCAAGAAACAAACAGTGAAACCGAGGAAGTGCAGGTTTGAGTATTCGAGAATGCCTGCTGATAGCCTGATATTATGTGAAACAAAAATAGATTCAAATAAATATAGTCGTGCCTTTTCGCAAGCAACAGCACCAGCATCACTCGATAGTGCGTTATTGAGAGCTTTGAAAGTGCCGAGAATTCGATGTTTCTATAATCGTCGGTCGCCTGTCATCGTCATTCTGGTAGTCTTCTTTGTTTCGGGATGTCGACGGCGGCGAGACGGAATCGTCATCATCGGCGTGGCCGTCTGCTTCCATATTGCTATTGCTAGTCGTCTCCTTTATAGAACTCATCATGAGGATGGGTGTAGACGATGCTAGCTATCCAAATAGATAGCTTGCTGTGGAAAGCAAAACGCAGAAATGTAGATGTGATCATGCATTATGAAGGCATCATCTTCAGCAATGAACGAAGAACACTCTCCGCTTGGATCGGATCCTTCTGCGCGCACACCGCGTGCACCTGGTAGATACTGGATTGCTAGCGGTGTTTAAGCCTCATTTAGAGACCGACATGCGCGCCGTTCAATCGCTCAGAAAAGATCCATTCTCATAGTGAGAAAAAGGCGCGAAAATGAATATATACCGACGTGAGGAGTTGAATTAATTGGTAATTAGATCAGAATTTATGCCTATTTACGTCGTAGCGAGCCGAACGACCTTGCGTTTCGGTACGGTTGGAGGTGCCCGCAACGCGGCGTAGCACCACAATCTATGATTTCAAAGGGAGACACATACACAAAGAGTCCAAGAACTTTCTCTCGTTTTGCTGCTGCCACTGTGGTTACACAAAGTAGTTGATACTCTCTGTTTCCACCATTTCCATAGGAGTCCCCCCTCTTCTCTCTTTTTCATATTCAGCAGCAGTGTCGTAGTGTAACCATGGCCGCGTTTGACACTCTTTGTGGTTCCACACTCCCCGCACAAGATCATCATGGCCCCGGTGGAACCCATGAATGTGATTACGACAAGAATCCAACCTCTCTTTATGAAGCCATCGAAGAACGAGCTTGGCACGCAGGCTACAACTTTTTCAAAAGCGGCAAATGGGAAAAGGGAGTCTTTTTTGCCCCCGTCACAGACCCTCTGAGTCCCGAACGACAAGCTAGGACATGGGTAACTCGATTTGAACCCGACGGTAAGGTCCGATGGAGTCAATTGCCCTTGCATGCCGCCATTATTTTTGGGGCTCCCTATCAGTTCATTGCCGAACTGGTCAAAATTTATCCACAGGGAGTCCGATGTACCGATGATCAACACATGTTACCCTTGCATCTCAGCATCAAATTTGGTGCCGAAGACTGTGTGGTGGCATGCTTGCTCGACTCGTTTCCCGAAAGTATTTTCACAAAAGATATTCGTGGTCGATTGCCTACCGAAGTGGATAGTATTCGTCCAGAACGAAGTCAAATTATCGAACTCGTGATTGCTGTCATGGCCAAGACGTTGACGAGACGGCACGGGGAGGCCATGGACAAAAACATGGAAATGATCAAGGAAGATTTGTTCCTTCAAAACAATTTGAATATGGAATTAGAACGCGATAAGAAAGAAATCGAAGTCAAATGGAAACAAGCGCAAGCGGAAATTAATGTCCTCAAAAGTAATTTGCAGGCACTCAAAGCGACACTCAAAAAGAAGTCGGACGTGCAACAAAACATGGCTCAAGCAGAAGCTGCCAAACGAGCAGGAGGAGCAAGTGGTAGATCAGTAGTACCTCGTCCGCCATCTCCAGTCAACTCGGTAGCGTCCTACCATACGAGCGGTCGACCCGCGTATTCCGATTACAATCCTGAAACAGCCCAAATGAGTCCCTCCATGTCTCTAAGCCCTCGAACTAGTGGTATGCAGAATGCACCACGAGGATATTATCCCTCAGAACAACGAGAGGTACCACCACCATCACAACCCACCGCGGCTCCTCGCCAACAGCAACACACACAGCCATCATCGCCCAAGTCATCGACGTTCACAAAGCATTTGGATTCCGTCGAGACCAAAAAAATCGCCAATTCTACGACTCCAGCAGGCTCCTCCGTCGCACCAAGTGTAGAATCTAAAAGAAGCAGCGTTGTAGTTCGAATTGGCGGAGCTAAAGGCAGCAAAGTGGCACGAAGTGGCTTTTTCAATGGCTTTGCCAAGGAATAAGCAGTACTTGTACGTCATTCAAAACGAGATTGAGAAAATTAGAATAACGCGAGACGGCATGATAAGACTAGCCTAGTTGAAATGTATTTTGGCAGTTTACATCATTTTTAGTTGTTCTTGCAAACAAGTTAATGAGAGCCATGTAAGTCTCCTACCGGTTGACGAAGAAGAGTTAGGTAGCTAAAGTAGAGACAAGTCTCTCAAGAAACGCTAGTAGACAAGAAAGGATTCGAAAAGAGAGGGGTGCTATTGATGCAACAACTAGTTCAAAAGCTGCCTACTACTAGAGTGGCCCCGTTACTACCTGGTATAGTTATGGCACAATTGGAACAAGGAAGCCGTGCCCCCCACGCATCTGGTTAAGCGCAGTCCGCGCGCACACAATTTGTTTCGGACCTCTCTTCTTCGCCAATTTCTTTTGCAGCTCGCCTGGCGCGCACGACTCGTCATTTTAGGCAGCGTCGGGATTTGGCGGTGATTGTGACTCTTATTCAAATCTTAAGATCTGAAGAAGCATTAATCGCACAAATATGCTCCGAAATAGGCCGTGTGACATGTTTTGCTCTAAATATTCGTGCCGTTGAATCTGGACTAGCGAGGACCTCCACTAAAGAAGGGAAGCAAACAGATCTCCCACCACCCAATCGCCCAAGAAGAAGAGAAAGTAAGTAGCCATACTCTCTTCATCTTCGGTAACCTTTCACCATGGTGCTAGATTTGTGCAATTGGTGTGACCCACTGGATGGTGGCGACAAGGAAGGCCATACTGTCAGTGACTCCTCGGCATCATCGGCAGATGACGATGGCATTTTGGAGTGTGACTATGATACGCAAGTCACCAAACTCTATCATTCAATTGAAGAACGACAATGGGAAGAAGTTCTTTACTTTTTAGAAACTTCCAAATGGTACGCAACTTCTGTGTGGACTGCTGCCTTTGGAGAAAAGGTCGATCCACCTGGACGACAAGCAAGGACATGGGTAACTGCCTTGGATGGATCCGGCAATGTGCGGTGGTGCCAGTTGCCCTTGCATGCAGCCATTACATTTTTGGCACCCTTTTCGATTATCAGCAAATTAGTCGAAGTTTATCCCAAAAGTGTCCGATGTGCGGACGATCAAGATATGCTGCCCTTGCATTATGCCTTTCGATTTGGGGCCGAAGATGATGTGTTGTTGTATTTGCTGGAAAAGTTCCCACAAGCCATTAGTAAAAAGGCCGTGAAGGATCGATTGCCATTGGATCTGGCACAGTTCGGTCCAAGACCGGAACGTGGTAATATCATTGACTATTACATGCAATCCGCGGTGCGAAATGCAAAGAATGAGTGGGATTCCGAGTATGAAAAAATGGTTGCCGCGACACGAAATGTAGCCGAAACGGAACTACAAACGGAATTAAAAGCCAAAACAGCCAAATTGGTGGCAACCATGGCCGAGTTGAACAAGACTCAAAAAGACTTGTTGGCTCTCAAGAGAGAAGTCAAGGAAGTCAAGAGAAAAGCGCGACAAGGCGCTGCTCACAAGGAAAATGCTCATGTGGGTCGATCTCGAAGCAAGTTATCCGAAGTGGATACGTTTAATTCCGAGTTCGACGACCACGAGAATATGGACCCACCAACCTATGCTGATGACGAGGAAGTTGAAAACAAAGCCCCGTCAGTTCCCGGTGACGATGATCATGAAGACTACGCTCCCATTCGAGCACCGAAACGACGACCCGCCAAATCACCGGGCAAGTTGCGAGACTTGTCGGGAAAGCAACACGATCATGACAATCACTCACGTCGTTCCAGACGTTCCATCCATAGCAAACGCAGTGTCAACAAGGACAGTGATGTGGCCAGTCGCAAGTCCAATGGCAAGAAATCTACTTCAACTGCAAAGTCGTCATCTGTTTCGACCAAAAAGAAGGTTCTGGAAGAGACATCCACTACGAAACGAGGTTTACGCAGCATGTTTGGGTTGAAAACGTAGCGCCTGTAGCAGTCACCATGAGTAGACATGCTGGCTTGTATTGTATAATGATAGTACTACGAATTGTATCATACCAGAAGTCACCTACTTGCTGCATCCTATGCTTGCTAACAAGCGCGGGGGCAGTACGACATTGCGAAGTCAAAGGAGCTATATGCATTAGCCATTGCTGCTCTAGTAGTAGTGTAGATCTATACGAGGGCGATTCGATGTACTCTCTTCCTTCGAATTCGACGCAGGTACCAAGCTCTTGCATTGCGAAAACGTTTCCGAAAAAAGTCTTTGACAATCGCCCGAGATACACGTCTTCCACCAGTGGACGTTGCCAAATCCCAAAATATCTTGCGTTTGGGATAACCGGTCAGAATCGACCAATCATTGAGCAACATTTTGGCTTGATTGACATCTACAAGGCGTGTTTCCGGCGATCGACAAATTTCGAGAAAGGTTTCTTCAGTCTTTTTGCTAACTCGAGGATTGCACATGAGTTGATTGATGGAATAGGGATAGATGACGTTGAGAATATTAAAGCTTGGATCCAATTTGAGTCCAATACCTTCCAACGTAGCGAGTGCCCGACAGTTATTCAAAAAGTAAGGCGGCACGGTAAACTCGTAACTCGCAATGAGTTTGGTCATGGCTGCCAATCCCTTTTGGAAGGAGCAAAGTTTTGGAACAGCCGTCGAACGTCCCTTTTTGTCCTTGGGCCATACCAAGATTTCGTCAAAGGTATTTCGCAAAGCACGTACAAACTCTTGACGCGTAACGGGGTCTTTCAACTTTTCTCGAGGAAGCAATCCAAGATCGACGCAAAGATCGGCCACCGCATTAATGTTACGAGCAAAGACGATTTGGACCACCGCGCAAACAATGCCGTCTCGAAAACTCTGTGGCACTTCACTCACTAGACCAAAATCAAGGTATCCAAGTTGCGCCGGTCCATTGTCTTTTGTCTTGACTTTTAATAGATTGCCGGTATGTGGATCTAAAGAACAAAAACACGGATGAGACTTGGCGATCATTCGAGATGCCCAAACAACAAGTGACAAGATGTTTCGTACCAGCGTGCAATAGTCCATGTTCAAAGAGTTGCGATAGAGTACACTCAATCGCCGTTTTGACGACGGCCAAATTTTCTTCAATTTGCGCTTGTCGTAGTCGTTTTGTTTCGTCGTCGTCATTACTGCTCCTACTCTTGCTCGTGCTATTAGAACTCACTCCTCCAATATCCGTCAATTTGGTTCCTTCAATCCATTCCATCACAATCATCTTGTCCGAACAAAGTTCCGGAATGATTTCCGGTACTACGACTCGGACCGCCTCCTCGGAGGATGACGAATCTCCTCGTCTCGAGTCATAATACATGTCCCTGAAACGTTGCATATTCCGAGCTTCGCGTACAAAATCCAAATCTTCAAAGACTCTGGAAGTGAATTCATCCACCAATTTGACCATTTGCAAAGAGCCTACCAACCGTTGTCCTTCCAAGGGTGTTCCCCGAGGCCATTTCAAGCTTTCTACCCATGTGGCAGTTGAATGAAAGAGAGTCGCATCATTTTCCACCTTTTTGCGAATACCGGGCCGTTGCACTTTGATGGCGACTGGACCGAATCCCGATAAATTGCCTTTGTATACTTGAGCAATCGTCCCAGAAGCCACGGCTTGTTCCGACAGACTGTCTAAAAATTTGCGACGTTCACTCCGTGATTGTAGATGCGCAATAGCATCTTGATGATGACGATGATCGTCATTATGGATTGGTAATTGTCGTTGCTGTTGCTGTCGTTGATATTGTCGAATCAAAGCGTCCAATTCTCTTCGTATAATACGTTTGGCCGTCATGTTATCAAAGGGACTGACATTATCCTGCAAATTGGCCAAAGCATCGGCGAGCGCCACATTGAGTATATCCGGTCGCGTCGCCAATGCTTGTCCTAGTTTGGTCCATGTCGGACCTAGATCGGGTAATCCTTGGGCGACACGTTGCGCATTTGTTAAAAGCTTTTGGGTATTCTGGGTGGTTTTGCTGGTTCCAAACAAGTGTCGCGGCACTTGTTCTGATTGCTGTAACCAAAAGGCATCCCAGTCATTGAACAATACTTTGGGTGGCGACTTGGAAAGACTACACAATAAAGGTCGAAATATTTGTCCACTGAGAATGGTCCCGATTTCCAATAAACGCCTTAGGACGCGACGTTTGCGGACTCGTTGATGAAGTTTAAGATACTCTTGTACGGATGACGCGTCGTCTTCTTTTTTGTTCTCGGTAATGGTGGTGGGGGTTAACGACGACGACGACGACGACGACGACGACGACGATTGCTGTTCTCCTTGTAGTGTTGCAAGATGATGTAGTCGTTGTCGTCGTTGTGAGAATGACTTGGTGGCAAAGGCATGACAATAATACGATTGGACGAAGTTTCCACTCAGAACTTCATGCCCCCTGATATTGCTGGAGCAAAGAAGTATTGACAGGACATGCACCAAAGCAAGCCACGCAAGGAGTCGTTTCTTCCTGAAGACTGTCATTCTATTCATCATCATGGGTAATATGCGGGATAGTCTCTAGTAGCTGGTATAGCAAAGGTGTATGAGACAATAAGGATGAATGAATGAATCGAATCGTAACCACATCCCATTGTCATGCTGGGTCCTTTCGCGATGATATGCGATGGGGAAGTGACGCGAACCTTCTCTGACGCGTATGTATCTTTTTGGCGAGGTTCGCGTTGCGATCGTGTCTGTCGTCGAAGGAAGTCACAGACAAACAGACAAACAGAATCCTTCCATGATACCATCATCAGGCCCATGCCCTAGTGACGTTATACTGAGTTCTGTGTGCACACCGAGGAACTTCGATACCGCGCGAACGGTATCCCGAAAACGAGCTAACCGTTTCGGCGATGATCTGGGGAAGTCGACGACGAGGTGAAGTTGAGGTGAAGTTGAGGGGAAGTTGAGGTGAAGTTGAGGGGAAGTGCGCAAGGTCGACCGAACATCACGCCGGCCGGTTCAACCGCCAAGCCAGCCCTGTCGAAGACGTTTTGAAAACGTTTTGGACACATTCAAACTTTGGATCAGTTGAAACGTGGCTTGTCACGCAAAATTCTTTGCCGTCAGGTCGTGGGCAACACAAGTTCTTTCAAATCATCACCATGGACTCCTCTGACGACGAAAGCATCCCTGCCGATGTTGTTGTATATACAGAAGACGAAATGATAAGCATTGGTCTTCGAGCCGTTGGCTTGAAAGATAAGCGAATCAATCGATTTTGCCACGCCTCAAAGATCAGAAAGTTTCGGAAGAGTTTTGGCCCAAATCCAGCGGCTGCCCTTGCATGTTGGCATGATTTACAAACTACGGCGATCCAAGCTGCTTTTGTCCAACCACAGGATAGACATATTGAAAAGTTTTTGATGGCTCTCTATCAGCTTAAACGTTACCCTACCGACGA
Organism: Nitzschia sp. DOCU1; assembly: GCA_951394045.1. NCBI lineage: Eukaryota > Bacillariophyta > Bacillariophyceae > Bacillariales > Bacillariaceae > Nitzschia > Nitzschia sp. DOCU1. The sequence goes on along the minus strand of OX595994.1, from coordinate 2,362,336 downwards.
GCAAAGGGAACAAATCTTCGATTTGTCGACAAATTACAGTCGCGACTGGGTTTGGTTCTACATTGAGAAAATCCGCTCTCTCAAGGACCAGAAGATTGTTTGGGACAGTACCCAAGAAGACATTTGGGTCTGTACCGTTGATGGGACCCACTGTAAGGTCCATGAAGTGGCCCACCCTGAATTCAGTCTCGATCCAGCATACTTCTCTCACAAACATGGCAGTTGCGGCATTACCTACGAACTAGGTGTCAGTCTACGCTTGCAGCGCCTTGTCTGGATGAATGGTGGGTTCAAGGCGGGGACGAATGATGTCTCCATTTTTTGCAGTGAGGGGGGCTTAAAGGAAAAATTGGCTAGCGAAGGTAAGATGGCGATTGGAGATTGGGGGTTAGGACTAGAGCACACTATTGGCAGTAGTAATAACACTTATTCTAGTAGCTATTCTTGTTATTCTAGTAGTACTACTAATTCCAGTCTGCCACCTTCTTCTTGCCTTTCACCTTTAAGGTGTGGCTGTATTTCTTGGTGCGGATCTCCTGCCAAAACTTATCCCGAAATACATCCAAGGGGAAGTTTTGAAAGTACTCTGGATTTGAAAGCCAGAGTTCCTTCTTGGAAATCCCCTCATGCTTATTGTTGGCTATATCCTCCAACAGGCAGGCCTGAGCATCACTGCCTTGCCACTGAATGTAGCCAAGATGCGAGACAAGAGAGGGCACCGACCGGCTTGCAAAGTCATCGAATGCCGCCTTATCCTTGTTACGCCTGCTTGTAGATTTTGCCACTGTATCCACGATGCTCTTGAAACGAGCTTCTAGCTTCGATCGCTTGTAGTTTCCAACTTCCTCAATCTCGTAGACCTCATCCAGAGGAGTATCAGCGGTAATTGAGCCATCAAAGAGGGCCTTGACAATGTTGTCTTTTGCTCGACTACGAGCCCACTTGGTGGTGGGTTCTTCTGGTTCCTCAAATTCCATCAACTTCTTCCGGAGAGCCCCAAGTCGTCTCGAAAACTTGTTGTAGTCGAAGTTTGAGCAACCCTCCACAGTATCGTAGATTTCCCGAAGGGACATGCGTTTACCGGCATTGTTCATCTCTCTCGAATTCAAGGGAACAATACCGCACCTGATGGCTTTGATAAGAGCGGCTTTTGCACGACTCTTATTCCAATCTGTATTGTCTTCATTCTGGTCGTTGATGTTTGACATGTTACCTGCTTTGTTATTTGACCCGTCGGTGGCCAAAGGCAATGTTGTGTGATGGCGGCTCTTTCACATTGTTTGTGTTGACTCCGTTTCCTCCATTCCAGTTTTCTCGAACCACACGATTTAGATGACCTTGGTCGGCCGACTCGTTCTGTTGGTGGATGTCGGACTGGCTGGCTTTGGCGCGCACGGTCATCCCTTTGGCGCGCACGGTAAGACGACGAGGTGAAGTTGAGGTGAAGTTGAGGTGAAGTTGAGGGGAAGTTGTCGACTAGGTGAAGTTGAGGGGAAGTTGTTTTAGCGATAGTTATCAAGGCGTTTGGAATAACGCGGAATTCAAAGCACTCGCTTCTATGTGATCAATATATATGCCTCATATATGCCCTTTTAGGCCATGGGCCAGGTACAAGGGGCGCAAACTTAATTGGGTCGGATTACAATGCGCGTGGGAGCCTGACGTTTCGGGTGGGGGAGTAGGTGGGGAAGTATGATACCTTTGGTATGGTTGGGATTGGGCACCCTCGACGCCGCAGTGGGTGCTTAGCCTGGCTGAAAGACGACGTACCTAGATACCTTTGATATGTGTGTGCATACGTTGTGGCTCTGCCATTCGGACAAAAGTTAATGGTGACTTCCAATTCGACTACTTCGATTCGACTCATTGGACCGAACGTGCCGACTCGCTTGGTCGTATCAATCAAGCAATCCAAGATAATACGGGGGCAGCCAGCTAGCCAGACGCAGAAGGCAGGAGGCTGGGAGCTTCAATTTTTGACTACCTCGACCATAACGCCTTCGCACCCATGCGCGTCGATCCCTTAAACAGAGCGATATCTGCATATCCCGATCTGAATTCTTCGCAAAGATACATTTACGAATACATGCGCTTATGGAGTGTCCCATCATTGTCGGACTTTCTTAAACACCAAAATGCCAAAAATAAAGATCATTAAAAACCATTCATTACTAGATGAAAATTTCGCAAAAGAAAGTGGCCGCGGACTCTGTAGATTCCGTTTTATACGGAGATGGTTCTCTCTCAATGCACAATTCGACATCGTCCTACCAAATACCTGTTTCAATGCCTCGTGATCGCACACACATATTTCCGGGGATAAACCCACTGCGGCTCCATGATACACATTCCTCATCCGCCGCCCAGTGGTAGAATACACATATTGCTACTGCTTCTGTCATCACTCATTTCTCTGTAGTAACTGGATGGTGTCGGCGGTTGTAAAGTTTGCGTGGCTGTCGTCGTTGTTCTTCGTTTTCTTGTCGTCGAGAATCGTTGTTGTCGTTGCCATGACGTCATCGTCTTCTTCATCTTCTGCAACGACGAATACGCAAGCCTTTCATCCATGGACGGCTGCGGCTGTCGAATTGTCCAATGCTCAATTTGTCAATAGCGTCTTGACGGTGGAACGATCGGTGCGCGACTGGGATCAAGAATGTCGTTTGACGTATTTGTATCATTTGCTGCCGTGGGCGACAACTGTTCCACCACCTTCATTGCTGGACAAGTCCATTGCGGCGCGACTCGTGTCGCCCTCGGGCAAGACAACTGTCATCGTGCAAACCATGGACAATAATGACAAGAAGAAGAAGAAAACGGCCCTTCAAATCTGGCAAGGTCCTCACATGATTCGGCGTATACCTGCATCGTTGTTGGAAGGACTGCACGGCAATATCATTGTCAATGATGTCACGTTTGGTTCGCCTAGTTTTTCTAACGAGGACAAATATCTAGTCTATGCCGCCGAACGATTGCCCGTGTCTACTTGTTCGTACTGGTCATCGAATCCAAAACAAAACGATGTAGTAGGAGGTCAATATGTCTTGGGGCAAGGCATTGAAGAAGACTGGGGAGAACGCTACGAGAATCAAGCACCCTTGCTGGATTTGTTTGTCCTAGATCTTGATACGGGCAAGGTGGCTCGACTTTCCGTGGATATTCTGGAAAACCAAGAGTCTCGCTTGAATGCAGTATCTTTGGGACAAGCCGTATTTTCAGGCAACAACCACAAAATCGCCTTTACAGCCTTTGATGCCGGAACAAGTCAAAGTCGACGATTGGGAATGATTTATTGTCGCAATCGTCCTAGTCGCATCTACGAGGCGGATCTGACGAATTTATTAGCAGCAATGGACCAGGACGACAACGAACTACCCACATCCATCCCATGTACTTGTATTTCCAGCGATTTTCGCTTGGCACGATCTCCGAGGTACATTTCTCTGCTGTCGGGTGGAATATCAGATAGTGCTCTTGTCTTTTTGGGACACCAAGAAGGTTTTCATAGTCATGATGGGTGCATGGGACTTTATGTTTCTTTGGCACAAAAAGCCCAAGAAATTATTCCTCCCATAAACACGCCATGGTCCAACGGTCCAAAGATTCATGGATTGGGCTTTCCAGGAATTTTTACCGGAGACTTGCCAGTCGATTGTAATGTGGGAGAAACCAATTCGATTCTTTTGAGTACTATTTGGGGATCGGTGACTCGCATCGTCCAAGTCAACGTGGTGACGGGAAATTGGAATGTATTGGAATTTGAGCATTCTTCACGACATGCTACAGCAAGTCATGCTATACTTTGCAAAGCCGTGGACGATACAGATGAATTGGAACTTTTTATTTCGGAAACCGCATGTAATCTGCCGACTCGAATCTGGAAACTCTCTTGGAACAAGTTGGACCTAGAAACGTCCACACCGACCATTGTCCAAGCACGTACCGTCATGCCACTTGCCGATTTGGGATCGATTGCTTGTACTGGCTTTTCGTCAGTGACTCCACAAGTGCAGCCTGCATTTGAAATGGAAATTGTGACTCTGCCAACGGCGGATGACAGCGACGACGATCCCGTTCAAGCTCTGGTGTTGCTACCGAAAATCGTCCCGGATGCCGACAGCAACGACAAGAATAAGGTGCCATTGGTGGTTCTTCCTCATGGTGGTCCGCATTCCTGTTCTACCTCGAGCTTTGTTCCCGGCTTTGCATTTTTGGCCAGTCGTTATGCTGTCGTGTTGCCCAATTATCGGGGATCTCTGGGTTTTGGCCAACGACCCCTGTCGAGCTTATTGGGGAACATTGGTCGGAACGATGTGGATGATGTCATGGCGTGCACCAAGTATGTTTTGAACAAGTATGCCGATCGAATTGACAATAAACGCATTGCTATTTGTGGTGGATCCCATGGTGGATTCTTGGCGGCCCATTGCACGGGGCAATATCCAGACTATTTCAAAGCGGCCGTCATCCGGAATCCCGTCACGAATATCGCATCCATGGTAACGGTTACGGATATTCCCGACTGGTGCTACGCGGAATGTTTGGGCACCACCTTGAATCATGGGGCAATCTTTCGGGGACCAACGCGAGAGGAAGTCGATATCATGTACCAGAAATCTCCCATTGGACTGATGGAAAAAGTACAAGCGCCGACGCTTGTGGCTTTGGGTCTACAAGACTTACGCGTTCCGCCTTCGCAGGGTAAGGAATGGTATTATGCATTACGAAGCCGAGTTGTTCCGGTTGAATTATTGGTCTATCCAAAGGACAATCATGCCTTGAGCTTGGTAGCGACCGAAGCGGACCATTGGATACGCATCATGCAGTGGCTGGAGAAATATCTTGAGTAGTCTAACAGCAGTTCAAGTTCTTGCCAAAGTGTTGGCTTCGAGAAGGCCACCTCGGTGGAGATTGCGTAGCCAGCTGTGTGCCTTTTGATGAGGTGGGGTTAGAGTGGAATGCGAAAACTGTTTGTGTTGCGCAGGGGCCTGCCCATAGTGATGATCTTAGGCAAAGATTACATTGTATGTAATAGGAATGTGTGACGGTCCGAATCGCCGGGCGTCTGGGATGTGTACGTCTATGCGTGACAGACTTGCGCGTTGATTCCCGTCCAGACAACGACATGCACCTACCGACGCAACAAATCCCCGTCAAATCTCAACCGCCCATGCACTCGACACACCACAGATAGTTATTGTTTATCTGAACCTCTTTTCCATCATCTTTACTACTACTATTTTTGCTTACCCGCTACTTCATTCTATCATTTCCATTATAGAATGAACGAATCCGACTACAAAAAGGCCCTGAAAAGCTTGGAGGGTGAAAAGCGAGCCGCCCTGAAAAAGGCCAAGGCCCTGAAAGGCCAAAAGGCCAAGGACGCTTTGGCGGCTGTCGAACAAGAGTTTGCCACGAAACTCCAAGAATTAGAAAGCAAGCGTGGTGGCGGTGTGGTCCAAGAGGTGGCACAGGAAGAGGCGCCGGTCAATACAAATGGCGCTACTACGAATCAGGACAACCAGGCAACATCTGCAGGACAAGGCGATACTGCCGAAGATGAACGGCAACGCAAATTAGAAAAGGCTCGTCGCAAAAAGGAAAAACAGCGCCAAAAAGAACTCGAACAAGAACGTCTAGAGGAAGAAATTGCCGCCAATGCGGGTCCCAATATGCGCCATGTGGAAATGGAACAAATTCAAACCACCCTGACGCCTCTGAATTTGACGATTCAGGAAGTGGCCGCCGATGGACATTGTTTGTATCGGGCCGTGGGGGCACAAATTGCACAAGAATACCCTCAAGTTCGTGAGTATATGGTTAGGATTCAGAGTATTGCACTGCTCTATTGCTTTCTCACGCACACGTCTGTCACAATTAGGCGCACTCTGTGCCGATACTTTGGCAGCTCACGCGGATGACTTTGCCCCCTTTTGCGAATTTACAGACACCATTTCAAACTTTGACGACTATGTGAACCAGGTTCGAAGCAGTGCCGAATGGGGTGGACATTTGGAACTGAGAGCTCTAGCCATGGCGTTGCAACGAAACATTTTAGTCTATTCTACTACCTCGACAAATGGACCCTTGGAAATTCATTCGCAACAAACCTCGGACGAGCCGATTATATTGTCCTATCATCATCATTATTATGCCTTGGGAGAACATTACAATCAAGTCGTTCCTGTATCGGAAACCAAAGCGGTTGAGGATGATGATCATTGATAAATTGTATAGTACAAAGCAAACGAACGACGACAATGAGGACTATATCAGGCAGATTCGGTGACGCTGGCTCTAGAAGTAAATATCTTGTACAATGTCAGGGGTAGCAGCCGGAAAACACATGGAAGAATCCAGAGGCCGGCAATAATAGATGCACACTTTCAACTATTAATATGTAGATGATACGGCCTTGCGGTGGTTCATCGTTAAATGGAAATCCATTTGCGGCCGACGACTTAACCAGCAACAGAAGGCTTATCTATCTAAAGACACAAGTTCCATGTCTTCAATCATGAAAATGAATATCTACTACTCTGATAATACTAAAGTCTTCTGTTAAAGAATATATGTAATGTAACGGATATTCGTTCCGTCACGGGGAAAGGTTCTTGTTGTTGCATGTTACGAAATGAAAACCCTAAGCAACAATCTCGGGAGTGGCAGCAGCAGCGGTATCGACACTTGCTGCCGCACCAATATCATCTTCCTTCTTTTCTTCCTCCGGGGCTGGCTGAGATTCCTCTGCTTGTTGTTCTTCGGCCAGTTCAGGATTTGTAATCGTATTGACGACAGCATCAATCAAGTCTTCATCCTTCATACCATCTTCCTTGGGAAGAACTGCCAAAATATGAGCCAGAACTCCCTTGACATCATTGCCCATGTTTGCCACGCTTGCCAACATGTCAGCTCGAGCATTCTTGGTTCGTTCCATGTGTTGTCCTTGGGCGACAATTGCAGTCATGATCGTGGCGCGCTTTTCCTCATGGCCGGCCGCGGCAGCTTCTTGTTCGGCCAATTTCTGACGCATTTGTTCTCGCTCTCGACGAGCTTGTTCCAACATCATTTGTTGTTCATGAGCATCGGCAACAATGTTGGCATGAGACTCCAAAGCGCTAGCAATGGCGTATTCATGCTCCTTGGCCTCTTCGATGATCTTGTTTTGTTCGGCAGTCATATCTTCCAAGACACGAGCGACCAATTTGAGACGCTTGGTCAAGTCTTGAACCGACTGACGCAAGGTCAATCGTTCTTCTTCCATGTCTCGGATCTTTTTGGTATACTTGTTGGTATTCTCTCGACTTTCCGAAGCAGACTCTGCGAGCTTTCCAGCCAAGGAGCTTACTTGAGTGGCCAACGCATGCTCGGTTTCCAATTTCTTTTTGAGTTGAGCATCCAAAATGGCACAGTTGGCTTGAGCATTGGCCCAATCCATATGGCTAGACTTGACTTGAGCTTGCAACTCAGCTTCAGTTCGCACCCGTTCTTGCTCCCGACGTTCAAACAATTCCATGGACGACTTGAGCTGTTCTTGAAGCTTGGCGTGTTCGGCCTCAATTTGTTCCAATTTGGATTTGTACCCATCTCGTTCGGCAATCAAACTAAAGTTTTCCAATTTGAGTTTGTTTTCCAATTCTTCTCGTCCCTTCTCAGTATTCTTGAGGGACGAATCCAAAGTGGCAATCTTGGTCGCCAAGAATCGTTCAGTATCCGATCTCGAGTTCAATTGAGCTTCCAAACTGTTGACGTGATCAACCAAGACTTGAGACGTTTCTTGAGTCTTGATGAGTTCTTGTTGCATTTCTTCAATTTTCAATTGAAGTTCACGTTGTTTGTTTTCCGCTTCCAATTTGACTTGAGTCAATTCATGTTGGTGCGTTTGCTTGACTTGATGAAGTTTGGCATCGAAAATGGCTCGTTGTTCGGCCGTGACAGCCGCACGCTCCGATTCGGCGGCCGCAACCGCATAATAAGCCGGTCCACGCTCCAAGGCTCGCAAAAAGGCATCCTTATTGGGCGAAGTCGACGCTTGTGCCAACACTAGAGGAATACGTCCCTTGCGGTCCTTGACATCGATCGATTGTGGAAAGGCCACCAACAAATGATTGACAACTTCCTCACTGGAACCATTTCGAAAGGCCAAATGCAAGGGCAACATGCCTTGATCATCCTTGGCCTGAGCACCTTGTGGGTAGGCACCCAAGAGCACTTGAATGACATTTTCGGGTGCCTTGAAGACAATGGCCGCATGAATGGGCAACAATCGCCAACGCAATCGTCCGTCTTTTTCTTTGCGCGACACCCACACACGAGATTCTTCGGGATTGAGGTGAGAACGTTCCATGGCTGCCTTCCATTCCTTCTTTTGCAACAAGGCAAATAGAACGGTAGGATTCTTATCAAAATCGCGTTCTTCCAAGCCATCCGCTACAACAGCAGTAGTGACTGTCTTTTCCTCTTCCTCGGGACTCGTCTCGACGACGTGACCATTTTCGTCATGTTCTTCGTCATGACGAAGAGCCGTGATGGGAGTCTTGGCGGCTTTGCTGACCTCATGAGGACCCTGCAAGACCATTTCTTCTCCCATCGTTTCGGTTTCGATCCTTTCTAGGACCATGGTTGCTGCTTTGGATGATGACGATGGATAATGGTGGTGGTGCACAACGTCGGGTTGTTTGGATAACAACAGATCGAGACGGAGACAATGTATGTGACGATTGTGGATGAGCGAGATCGCTAGAGGGGGAACCATCCCCACTTGGCGATCGGGCCGGCCGGTGATAAGGATACTTACGGTGTCTGGATGAGCCGGCGCGTGTTTTCGCGAATGCACACCTTAAGTATTGGATCGGATTCCTATACCAATACTCCATATTTGAGGAAATTAATATTCGGTATTCGAGCGCGTCGAGCTTGAATTTCGTTCGGAATCAGCGATCCATGTGCTCAGAATCCGGTCACGCTCATGAAAAGGGGGATCCGTCACACATCAACCCAACGGACTCCCCTCAAATGGAAACTTGCTGCCGATGACCAGCGACGCCGTCTCGTGGCTCCTGAAGCCCTTTCCTCGACATGTTGTGGATAGTAGCATGGCAACTATCATGACACACGTCAGGAATCATTGCTACTATTGTTTTGTTTGAAGCAGTTAGTCAGGGGACTCTTGGAGAGTGAGGGGGGAGAAAGCGGAGCAGCCCTGCCAGTATTGATGCAGCTTCTGGTGGTGGTGTCGCGGCAGTCCTCGTAATCCTCAACAGGATGACCATGACGACAACGGCAAGACGGCATGTTCGTCGTTATGTTTATCTATGGGTCATGTTCATGGCTGTCCTGATGATATCCTATTCTCAGTTTCAATTCTTGTCGTCTGCTTCGTCGACTTCATCGGCGCAACATCCACAAGACGAAGAATCATTCAAGGCGCCCCTTCCGACAACGGAATCCTTCGTCGCCCATACTGAATATGGTCAAAATTCCACCAATCTACTGCTACACAACCACCATTCTTCTCTTGCTTCTCCAAACACCACCGATGACTTGTTACAAATTTGCTTTTTAACTTCTATCTATGGTCGATGGTCCGCGTTGGTGGACAAACTTCAAAATGTTTCCAAACTGGAGTGGTATCATAAAGCCCACTTTTTCGTATATACGAATTTACCCAAGCTGCCATCGGAAGGATGGAAACGTGTGGTCCAACCTCTACCGCATTATCAACGTTACATTACACAATCTCGGTACATGAAATTTTGGGCCTGGAATGATACCTTGATTCAACGAGACTGTCACGTCGTCTTTTATATGGATTCCATTGGACACATCGTGGGGTCGTTTGCTGCCTTTCAGAAAATGGCTAGACAAGTCTACGAGTCCACCCAAGGACATGCTCAATACTTACATCGGGGTGGCGGTGGGGCATTTGGAGAGCTGCGTCGCATCGAGGTATTTTCGAAGGATACCATGGAACATATACAAGCTACCAAGGACTGGTTATTCCAACAAGAAGCCTTGTATGCCAACCGAACCAACCTTTTGAATTGTACCTTGTATGAAAATCGGTATATTGTGTATGCGGTGGGTCGTCCTACAACGTTTTCCAAGACCGTACAAGAATGTTTTTGGCCCCGGTATTCTTTGGAAGTGGATTCGTGGCGAGATCAACCTCTATGGTGTTATTGTTTGAATTTGTTAGGGATAACTCCCATTCCACTTACACACAAGGAACTATGGGAATTACGGCCTAGTCGCATGGCCAAGGCAGGACACAAGTATCCCAACAGTGATTCCAAACAAGTCTTGGTGAAAACAAGAAACGAGCAAGAGAAAACTCAAGGGTAGTACTACCTAGCAAGCGGTAACCATGAGGCACCACCCTCACGTCCCGTTCAGATCAAATTTCTCGTCTTGTTTCAGGAAGTCCATTCCGTCAGGACTTTGGCAAAGTCGATACAAGACCATACTCCGGTTTCGTTGAAGTTTGTCGTTTGGGGGAACTCTTTGGCTCGTGGTCGAATGCCCTCCATTGTCATCAACGATTCGAGATCATGCTGGTACTGGCGTGGAAGTCCGAACCAATGGGCTATATTTCATTCTCTTCGATGCCTCGAACAGCCCATCGATGTTTCCAAGCCAGTTCCCAGCGGGTTTCCAAGCGCCTTTCCAAGTTCGTTCCCCCAGTTACTTGTCCAGCACCAAACCCTCTGCTGGGTCAGGGTGCCCTGAAGGTACTTGTTTAACTTTTGCCAGAGATCTTGTGGCATTGGTTTTTGGGACTGGATTTGTAGTCGTCTCTTATTCGCCTGATCCAGATTCTTGTCTTGGCGACGGATACATGTGGTTCTACCTATCAGCATGAGGTGGTTGTCTTCACAACTGGTGGGACCGACGCGTCTACGGCGCCCTGTTCGGCCTTCGAATCTGACTCTTCCTATATCATTGATCCTCCAAGTGGCTTCGTTTACATTCCCCACCCCGCTCCTTATTGGGTTATTGGAGTGCGAGCAATCCCCCAAAGAGGGTACAACGGCTAACGCTCAATTTACCCTCGTTTATACATGAGGTGCTCATCCAAACAACAATAAACGCTTGAGCGGCCTTCGAACTCTACATCCTTTGAGTGACATCAATCCCAATCGCTGGTTCGAAGAAAGTCGACCAAATCGCCTTCAGTTATGATTGCGTTCCCGGTTACTGCCATGCTTTGGTCGCAATATGCCATCAAACTGTTCGGGCAGGCCGATTCGAGCAACGAAGCTAACAAAGACTCAATAGGACGCTCCGACTTTCATCAGGAATGAAATCGTCACGGGTATGATAGAGACGGTGGTGGCGTGCACCATGGTCGTCCTTGGCTCTCGCCGTGGCGCGGCATATCAGCAAAATTCAAAGGGGTTATTTAGGGGCTCCGAAGGAAAGGCCGACTCGACTCGACTCGCGCTCGTGAAAAAATGTGGCTAAACTTAGGTAGTTCAAAATTTTAACCACGGGAGACGGCACCTGTGATATTAATATACGCTTTCGGTTCTGTGCGCAGCGCTGCTACTACCACCTCTTGGTCAAACGAGCTAGTAGGAGCTGCAGGGCTAATTTGCTAGACAGTAATTCTAGCTACACTAGCATTGAAGTGTCCGTCTTGAGCTCGTAGCCAATGGGGGGCATGTGCTCTACCAGCGGCTAGCTTAGCCGACAATATAGTGCTCTAGTACTACTAGCTAGGGATGATAACTGCAACCCCTCCGTAGACGGTTTTGCGCAGCAACGCTTGATAATTCCACTACTACTAGTAGTGACGTCATAGAGCAGTAGCAATAGTCAAGGCTTGACTACCAGGTTAACAATAACAACATGCTAGCTAATGGCGAGGTTCCATACCGCTTTGGATGTATTGGAGAATTGATCCGAAACGATCAGCCGCAAACACTGTGTCAAACCGATACTTGTGCAAGAACTCGCGTGCAACGTATTCCCAAGCTTCCCTTTCTTGCTCTTGTACGGGGTCGATATCATTCAGCGGTTTGGATAGTATGGTATGCATGGCCTCAATTTCTTTGCGAAAGGCCTCGCAGATGTATTCGCCCAGTCGCGGGCTAAGGTCATAGCGCACGCGGTACTCGATGATAAAGAACAACACGGTAGCGAGTACTGCTGCACAAACGGACCCAAGAGCGATCCAGTAGGGAATGTCCCTGTTGACGTTGATCTCATCGGGATACAAGTCCACCGCAATCGACCATGGCAGGGCAGCCGCGGCTCCATACGCCGCCAACAAACGTAGAACGGTGAGCACGATTTGAGTGAAGGTCACAGTCTTCACCTTGGCGATAGCCGTCCCGTCGTCGGTTGTGGGTGCCGTCCTGACTTTCCCGCCCAATATGCACCACAAGTTCACCAAGATTATAATTTTGCGTTGGAAGTGAAATGCAGCAAGAATCGCGCCCAGGGTCGAAGCAAGACCAGCCCAAGAGGCGACATCCGTCACCATACTCGGACCGTCGGCAAGAGTAATGATGCGGGAAATGGTAAAGATCCAAGAGAAAATGTGAACCGAGAACGCTGCCACGAAGATCATGGATGCGACGTCACTTTCGCGGGTAGCCCAGTACAGATGCCAAAGATCTCGAATTTCGCGACGCAAGATGACGTTCCTATAGAAGGCAGAAACCTCTCGCGTTTCTTTGATAATTCCCAAAGTTTCCGTCTGAATCGGGGCCAAAGGATTGGTACCGCGCATCGAGGCACAGCACATAAGACTCCAAAAGTATCGAAAGACGACAAAAATATCCCAGTGCGCAAGTCGGCGCCGCTTGAGGAAACCCCAATAGATGTGGCCCCGTTGTAGGGACTTGTCAAGGCGGGGCGTGAAGGCCGTCAATCTTTGGAACAAATGTTGCGCGGCGCCGTTGTAGCGCGGCCTTTCCTCCTCTTGCTGGAGCAACAGCAACATGTCCCCGCAAACTCTGAAGATATCGACTAGGTATTCCTGTACGTAGCTGTTCTGGTGGTAAACGTCAGCAATAAAGGTGGCCGCCAGCTTCGTTTGGAACGCTCGAATAGCTGTGGGATCATTCACATTCCTACGCAATGTCTCATAAGCAGCATCGAACCCAGATTTCTCCGGATCCAGGACGCCGTAGTATTTAGCGTGATACCGGAACTTCTGAACTCTGCTCTGCAAATCCAGGACGAAAGGATTTTCATTTTCAGATACTGCATTCTGTGCTTGACTAGACATGACGGCAAAGACTCCCTTTAGGACTCCGAGAAGCTTGTCATCAAAAAACTGAACTCGTGCCTCCTCGTTCCGAATCTTGTACCGGGAAACATTCGTCATCGTGCCGAAAGACATGAAGATGTTCAAAGCACCAAGGATGGATCCAAAGATCTTCCTGACATCGGTATTACCGGACACATTTTGATCAACGAGCGCAAACGCCACGGCACCAGCCGAGAAAGCTGCTGACATTACAAGAGAGTTGGCGAAATTTTGTGCTTCCACGGCAAAGTCATCAACGATCGAGTCGACTGGTTTAGGTTGGTTAAACATCTCAGCCACAGTGCGCTCATTGTAAAGATAACCCTTCGTGGCGAATTCGACAATCTGAACGACTGTCTGTTCAGTTCTCTTGGCTATCTCCGCATGATAGTCTTCAAGGCGTTCTCTTGTAGAATCGGTGATTCCATCAAGATTTGAAATAAATTGGGCCCAATAGGTGTCGAAGCTCACGGCGGTACGCACCGCTTTCATCTTTTCCCTACATTGCAGAAGTTTGTCAGCCAAACTGTTCTCCGTTATTGTCTTGTCATTCTCGACTTCTTCCAAAAACTTGCTGAAAATCATTTTTTGGGTCTTTTCATAGAGTACACACAAGAAGTCCTCGTTCAGTTCCATGCCTCGGGGAACGAGCGAAGAAGCAAACTTTGCCTTCCAATCACGCGAGAGAATATCACTGAGATCCTGACCGGTCTCCATCCACTCAATTACCTTGGAATGCAAGTAATCAAGACCATCTTTGTACAAGAAACCGGGACGGAGGAAGCCATCACGACCAAAGTTGGATGAGGTTCCGCGAGTAACAACTTCGCTGTTGGACCAACTCGTCTCCCTTGCATAGCGAGCAAATCGATCCAGAAATGGCACTCCTGCGATGGCGCGTCCGATGAAATCATTGAACAGCATTGCATTGATGCAGGCACCCGTGAGGCCACTGTATCGCATAAAGTGCGGAGTTGATTGCTCGTCTCCGATAAAAGCGAAGACGTATCCACGCGCTTCGTTGCTCAGTCTAACAGTCCTGAAGTTTACGTAATGCCCCACTGGGAATGTGGCCAGCGCCACTTTCGATTCTTGGTTCCCATCGGGGCCTCGGGAAAGGTTTCCTTCGCGGCACACCATAGTTGCCGAGTCCATCTTTGAGATGTACCCCTCCACATTTCGGACAATGATTTGTTTCCTTTGCTTCACAAGAACTTCGTACTTTTCAGTCATGCCGTTTTGGAGTTCCTCAGCCGGTACTCGGAAGCTTTCTCCGATCGGAAGGTTGGCAAGTTTTGTCTCTGAATATGAGTTGACAATGTACAGTTTTGGAACACGTTTCCTTGCACCGGGGTTATAAACATCGCCCTGGCGGATGACTTCAAGGCACGATTCGTACCACAAACGGTCAATATGGTGCATAAGGGTGCCCTTGAACTTCTTCAGTGCCTCAGTTTCGTCCTTGCCCATTTCTTTGATCATCAGACCACCAATCAGTTCGTCGGCTGTTTCGTTCTTCCATTTGTCATACTCCCTTGTGAACTCCATCCCGAGATAGAAGTTGTCGCCCGTTTCGAAGAACCGCGTCTGAAGTGTTTGACGTTTGAAGGTTTTGGCGTTAAAGGCATGCCACTGCACCGCCTTTCGGAGCTTGGATAGAATTGGGTCAAGTTCGTTCAGCGACTCAAACTTTGATTCAGCGACAATGTTTTTGAAGTGATCCTGCCAATTTGATGATTTTATCAGTTCCAGCATCTGTTCCGCAATCCGGGGCTGCCGAACCATCTTCGTGAAATCCCCTATGATTCGCGTGTTCTGGTCGTTGGTAGATCGGAAGTCATCCAACAACCCAGAGCCCCATCGCTTTTCTCCGAAGTTGTGCATTCCCAAGGAAATCTTCAGGCCTGAGATGCAGCAAACTCCGTAAGGTTCGTAGGTAGTAACGCTGAGGTGCACCTTCGAGCCATGTGGTTTGCTGGTGGACACACAGAATAGTTAATACCTTCGTTATATTGACGCGAGTGCAAGACAAGTCGCTTTTCACTTACCCGATACATTCAACAACGTGAGTATGTCCGATGTCCATGGTGAATAGTTGATCTTTTATATCATTCATGAGGAGCTCTTCTTGAACGAAACCACCTGTTGATCCTTTCTGCACACATTCGACAACAACTTTGTGAACTTCGGCGTGGCGTCGTGTGCCCTTTGGGTAGACAGCAGGTAGGTTGTGTGCTGTCGCCTTCAAGTCACTGGCTCCCTTCTTTAAAGCCGTGAACGTGTACATGCGGGATTGAAGGTCGACACCAACCAACCTGAAGGGAAAGACAGCATTTTCTTGTCGAATATACACTGCATACTCGCGTCCAATAGTTAGTTCGTCCAGTCCCAGTGGCTCAGTGTAAGTCAGATCGACAACCTTCCAAGAGAGGTATTCGGCTGTTGGCAACCCATCGGCAGTGATACGTCGAAGAATGCGGTCGTCGACCTTTAAGAATTTGCCTTGCTTGGTTAAGGCGTTGTTATCCACGTCATATGTCGCCTTGGAATCTGTGAAGCACTGGATGACACCCTTGCTCCACAGTCTACTAACTTCTACGTGCAGCATGTTCTCCAAATCTTTGATGGTGATTTCCACGAAGCCCTGGGATGGTAGGGTATTGCCTAGCTGTGCGTCAGTTTCTCCTGACGCCGGGATGTAAATATCCTCAAAACCAGTTCCGAGATGGTATCGAAGCATCGCAATCCATCGTGCATCCAATCGAACAATTTGGGCGCGCTCAAAGGTAGAGCCACCAGCATGGAATGCATCTCGAGCCTCGTACAGCTTCATGACGCCGCCACTTTTTAGCACATTTTCCGTGCAATGGATGACAGTCAACAATCCAGTCGGTCCTCCACCTACTACAATCATGGATTGGGGCGGCACCTTGAGGATCCGAGCCCGAGCCAAATTGTGCCATTCAGGATCGGCTGGACTGTATTCCTTTTTACACTGAAAAGGATCATACGTTTTTGCGGCGTGGTCATAAATGTAGTACGTAGCGCCGACCTCCATGTCGTGAATTGAAACTTGGGTTTGGCTCGACCGTTGCACATCGCGCAAGAAATTGATCCGGGCATTGTCAAGTTCTTCACAAAAGATCTGGGAAACGATCGCAAGACGACGCAGTGGAATACGCAAGAATGAGAATTCCATGAAAGCGGTGTATGTGAACTTCTTGCCGTGTTCGAGCTCGATATTCATATAGCATCGCTGGGCACGGCAGATTGATTCAGAAACTGGGATATAATTGCGGCACTTGGGTTGGCCATCATTCAAGCAGACAAATTTATCATAGCCAGAGTCCACATGAATAAACCGATGTTCATCCTTCCCGGTCACCTTGCCGCTATAAAGGTAAACAGCCCGTTTGTCTCCTTCTTCAAGCCAATACCACTCTTCTGGGATTATATCATCCACGTAGTCACCCAAGGACAACTCACGGATGGCCTCGTTGAGCGCTTCTCGCCGAATGTCGCGCTGCAACAGTGTCTTGACACGATTAAGCAAGAGCTGTGCTGGCTTCGTCTTCTCGAAACCACGCTTGACGAGTTCGATCAAAGTACGCTTGTCTCGAGGGGTCGTCAAAAGAAGAGCAGACCGAATCCGACGCTCGTTCACCTCTGCGCCTGGATTCTTTCCTTTGATATGGAGCAGAATCGCCTTTTTCAATTCACGGTCGCTGGGAATTTTCCAACGGACCTGGGTCATCAAGTCATAGCCCAAGCGCAAGCCTATCTCCACCGACGTAACCAACTGATAAACTTCCTTGGCTTCCTCTTGAATCAAGTCACAGGCTTCAACGATAGCACTAAGCCAGCTATGAAGAGGATCATAGACTGAGGCGACCCCCGCCGTCAAGTTCGCCACTATGTGCTCTTGCATCTCTCGAGCCAAGTAGCGACAACCATCAGCTCCAAACGAAGGCTTCAACTCCTGGCACTTTCGAAGGAATGGCCCGAGCACTTGTGAATCCCATCGGTTTCGTCCTCGAAGGTTGGAGAGAACAAGACACACAACTGGCATGTGGAATCGCATTGTCTCAAATGGATTCAGCTGTTCCATACGTTGGTGAGCAAAATTTCCCGACTCTTGAAAGATCATGTTGTGCCAGTGCTTTGCCAGTTGCCGCAATGTGTGCACCACACCATTGTTGATCATGGTAGGCATTGGCTGTGCCACAAACGTTCGGACAATCGACTCGTCGGCCGGGAGTCGGTGGTCCATACGGAATTGGTTGGTCCTTTGGCGACCAAAGTACGTTCCAAACTGATTTCGGTTGGCAAGCTCAAAGCCATTGCTCTCAGCAGCCAAGTTTTGAGCTATATTGCGCTCGGGATGATCTGTATTGAGTCCTTGTCGATTCTGTGTCAACACGCGGGTCAACCATGCGCCTTGTCCCAACAAAATTCGCAGCGACGACATAATCACGTGGTTTCGAGTCGCCGGAAAATTTTCTGTTGCCGGAAAGCTTGTAATGCCAATCACTGGCAGTTGGCCAAAAGCATCATAGGCACGATTCGCGGTGATTTGTTGATACCAGTGCCAAAAGATATCCCAACGGGGGCCGACAAGCTGAACCAAGATACGAGATACATTGCGGTTATTGAACCCAAGCTTAAACACAAAGTCGACATCCTCCCTTCGGGGTGTGCTCTCGTCCAAGGCTTCAATAATTTGCCCAATCAGATAGGATTCGTAGCTGGTCAAGAATGGCAGGAACAATTGCAGCTGTCGTCCGAATCGCAGGCCATTTACGCCGTCGAGCGACCACAGAAGCAACCGCCTCAAGACGCCACGCCAAGCACCACCCATAACTCCAACTTCAGAGTTGAATTCGAATTCACGGACATCCCCTGCACGTATCTTGTCCCTCAAGGATTGTCCACGTTCTCGAAAGAAGACGACGTCCTCCCGGGCATTTGGAGCTGTGGCCTTTGCCGTAACTACTACGGCGCCATCGTCGTCGAGCTCTTGGAACCGCCTCGTGCTCAGGAACTTTTGTGTGGTCACCAAAAAGGAAGTTCCATTCTCAATATCAAGCAATCGTCTTGGAGTAAAGCCCACTAACGAAGGGCTACTACTGGGTACCACCCCCAAGTTGCTGGCGCTGGCTCGCACAAAATTGTCAAAGGGCTGTTGTTTAGTACTGACAGGCAAAATGGACAAACGAATTGTCTTTCGGCCCTCCACGGTACTAGCAGTACGACGATCCTTGTAGCTTGTTGTCTTGGCTGCATTTTTCTTTCCTAGCCTCGTGGGGGGAGGCGGCTCCGTTTTTGGTTTGGCGCCAAGATTCGGGGCTGATTCAATTTCCCCACCCGTGCTAGGTTTCGGAATCAAACTGGAATTGAGACGATGGTTGAAGGATCCGGCATTCGATTCAGTACGACGAGGCGGCGCCAAATGTTGTGCCGCGGATTCTTCTGGCAGTCGAATGACATTCTCGCCCCAGCTTCGAACCTGCTCTCCGTATGTTCCAGAAGGCTGGCGGCCGGGGGGCGCCAAACTAGGTAGCCCCGAAGCAGGCATGTAAAGTCCTGATGGATTGCGACCCGGAGGCACCAAACCAGGCATACCAGCTCCCGACCCGAAACGCTTAGAAGGTGGTGCCGCCGATGGGCCGGCGTAATAGGACGTTGACGGTGGCGGGCGAAACTGATTTTCAACATCCAGATCGTCGTGATCAGCAGGCGGTCGGCGGTCCACCATACCAGCACCCTCACTGTCCTCATCTTCCGGTCCTGGACGAGGCATGGTAAAAGTGATGTCTCAACTGAAAACGACGCGACGCAACAACAATGAAGGCGAAGATTACTGTAGTCGTTCAGACTCCTGAAACCGGGAATAACAATTAAACCACCACGCTTTTTGCTACGCAAGCCTTGCCTTTAGTACGCTCGAAACAAAGTATTTATCTCTTTTCGCTTTGAATTCTTGTGGGGTCAATGAGGAGCGGCAAGAAATCGTCTGATATGATGAACCGGATCTTGCCTCTGCCCACCAAAATCGCTCAGCGGCAACACATGTCTCAAAACTTTCACGCCGACAATAATGGCGAAAAGTCTTCGTCGGTGTGTGGCGGTGTGACACCCTTACGTTATTTGTGTCGATTGAATCGGAAAAACACTTCAGAAGAGAGAACAAAGTCACATAAATAAGACCTCTTAACCCCTCAAAAAGCGAACGGTAGGTTTCGCCAGGAGATCCCCCGAGGCGAACTACAGACAGTCATGCGCTGACGGACAGACCATTTGGGTCTGCTTCCAAACTCCGACAGCTACAGCTGAGACAACTAATAGCAGGGAAGAAACCACATTCATTCATCAAAACGAAGTAGAGTCGGAACAAGAATATTGGCATCCTTCACAGAAATTGTCAGGTATCCTCCCAGTAGTAGTTATAGAATGACTATAAAACAAGAATTAGCTCTGCGCCACCGCTTCTTGGGCCAGGGCGACCTTCAGACGCTCGCATGCTTCCAGAACCGACTCTCTAGGGGCAAACGCGCTCAAGCGCAAGAAACCTTCGCCACCAGGTCCAAATCCAGCCCCAGGAATAGTAACAACTTGAGCTTTCTCGAGAATCATGCTAAACGCCTCCCACGAACCACCCAAAGACTCGGGAAGTTCGACGAAAATATAGGGGGCGTCGATGCCACCATGCACAGTAAAGCCGGGAATTCCTTCCATCGTTTCTCGCAGAATCTTGGCATTTTCAAGATAATAGTCGATCAAATCGGAAATCTCCTTCTGACCTTCTGGGTCGAGACAGGCCAGGCCTCCACTTTGCACAATATTACTCGCACCGTTAAAGGCTGTTGTCATGATGCGGTTAAAGTCATCGCGAACCAGGCTGCCATCTTTGAATTTCAAGTTGGACGGCACAACGGTCCATCCCAAACGAACTCCCGTGAAACCTGCGTATTTGCTGAACGAGTTCACTTCAATCGCCACATCTTTGGCACCTTCAATTTCGAAAATAGAGGTTGGAACTCCTGGGCTGCGGATGAATGGCGCATATGCCGCATCGAACTAAGCGAAAAGAAGAGAAAGGAGATGAGAATACGGCTAGCGAAACCATTTTGTGGAGAGGGTATGGGGGGATCAAAGCTACTTACTACCAAGATCGATCCCCGATCTTTGCAGAGCTTCACAATATCGGTAAGCTGCTCCTTTGTTGCGGCGGCACCAGTTGGGTTGCTGGACAATTGCATAATTGCGTGAGTACAAGATAAGTTGGATTGCATGTTTTTTTCAAGAGACATCACCATGCAAGATTCAAGGCCAAACAATTTGACTGGACTTACTTGGGACTGCAGAGATACACGACGTCGGCTCTAGGGACACTGGCATAATCGGGGAAGAAACCATTTTCAGGAGTGCAGGGCATGTAGACAATGTTCTCGTATTGCTTGGTAGCAGGATCTTGCTTTCCCGTTTGCTGTGCGTAGGAGACAATAAAAACGACTTTAGACACCGATAATAGAATCGACGACGACGAAGGCAGGTGTACGTACCCCGAGGATGACACTAGTGTCAACATAGACTGGGTAAGAAGGGTCTTGGACAGCGGTAACGACCTTTGGCCCAAATACCTGTTGGACTCTCATGATATCGCATTTAGCTCCATCCGAAACAAATACCTCGGATGGGTCGATAAGATCATTATACAATACTTTGGCGATCTTTTCTCGAAGGAGCGCTTGTCCTTGTTCTGCCCCATATCCTATGGAAGAAGAAAAAGTATAGTTGAGAATGGATGCATCCTATCTCATCAGCAGCTCACCGACTTGCCATACAAGCAAAGAGGCAGGCGGGGCAGACAACATACCAGAGTAGGTTTCCTTCTTTCCCAACTTGGTCACACCTTCCAACAAGCCATTGAGAATGTGCGGGGGGATCGGCTGAGTAGTGTCTCCAATACCAAGTGAAATAATCTTTCCAGCCATTTCGGGATGTTCTTCCAAATAGGCATTACGACGACGTCCGATTTCAGGGAACAAATATCCTCCGGCAAGTTTGGCAAAGTTTTCATTGCGCTCGACTCCAGCGAACAATTCGGTCGTTTGTTTGCTGGCTGAGTGAAGGTGTCCAGCAGGTGCAAATCCAGCGGCGGGCGATGCCAAGAAGGCGAGTGCGGTGATAGAGGCGGTAGAGAACTTCATCTTTCCTTTGTCGAGTCGATTTATAAAGACTAGCAATGGAATGAAATGGCGAAATATCGTCGGAATGGATTGATGCGTCGGTATTAATATCTGTAGTTTTTGTGGTTTGGAAAGGGCCAAGACGAAGACGCCCGATGGCGTATCCTTTCTGACGTCACTGTCGTACGGACGATGCACATACCGTTGGCACGCTTCCGATGACCGCGCGCGCACAAGTGCCCCGTGGCAGCAGGAAAGATCGCAAAGATCCGCCTTTGAAAAATCAAAATGGTGACAACCCTCTTTTCCGAGAGCGAGCTACTACTTGCAAGTCTCTCCATTTCCCCCTGATCCACCTACTAGATTCCCGAACTACTCAGTCGAACTATGGCGATGGTGTCGGTTTCCGGGCAAGAACGCCGCCGCCAATGGACGGCGCTGTTGCTGCAACTCCTCTGCCTGATGACCCTCCTGAGATCCAACGGCGTAAATGGTCAAGTCCCCGACAAAGAATCGTGCCTGGACTATAACATTACCAAAGGAGAGACCTTGAAAGCCAATTGCGAAGCTCATTGTTCACCTTTAAGCACGGAAACCTTTGATTATGCTGCCCCGAACGAAGTGACGCCCAGCATCCTTGATCGCAACACCGTCTGTCGTTGCCTCAACGCGACTGGAGGGATCGAATTTGAATGCTGGAACGTCGAACCTAACGTCTGGGACACGAGCGTCCCGCCCGAAGAGAACTGCGGAGAATACAATATTACATCTCTGTCATCTTGCGAAGAGTTTTGCGCGGCGATTGATCCCCTCTCGTATCAGTTTACTGGGAGTGGAGACAACATAGAATGTTTCTGTGCGACTCCTCCCGTCAAGATTTGTGGAACAAGCGGTGCAAGTTCCTTGCATCATGCTGTGATGCTTGTATTGGCGACTACCTTTCTTTCTTGGGTCGTGCTAGCTTGAGGATAAGAGGCATCAAATGGTCCTCTTTGTCGTTTTTCATGAATGGTGTTGATGCTGCCTCAACTGCAACATCGCGATGAGATGTGACCACAGCTGTTTCCAGAGAAAATTATAGTTATATTGTTCTTTGATTTGTGAATGAGAGATCCTGACCTTTTCAAGTCGAAAACGAAAATCGGGAAATGAAGCTAAATTAGTCTAGAGAATAGCGCTTTAGATGTAATGCTAGGAGTAGATATAGGCTTGGTTTTACTGCCGGTAGCTTGAGAAGGAAGGAAGACTACTGTATTGGCTCGATTAAAAATGAAAAGGAGAGGAACATTGTTCTCCGCTGTTTCAATGAATAATCGCAACGGCATCAGCGGACTGGATCTAACTCTCAGCAAGCGGGGTAACGATTATAATTGTAGTAGACTTGTTTCCATATCATTATCTCTAAATTGTTACATTATCCTCACAATACACGTCTATTGTATTGCAATACGAATCACAAGATCTCAAACAAGGTAGGCACGAATCAACGTTTTGACTCGCGTGATGGCGTGTTGCTGCTGCTGCCTACCGGTAGTACCTAGTAAGATCGAATAGCAGCAGCAGGCGACGACGAAGCCCGAGTAGCACTTGCTCGCTTGTTGTTGCTGTCCTTGCTCATTCGTGATTGTACAGTCTTGATGGTAGCCGCCGCGCCCAAGGTAGCTGGATGCACTTCACCAAAGTTCGTAAGAAAGCATGCATGCGCGTGCTCCAATAGGTCTTGCGCTCGATCTAGCTGTGCCGTTTGCAAGTAGCAACAAGCTAGTTTGCATCGAATATCAGCTCCATCCAAACTCTGAGATCCTACCATGGCGTCTTGAATCTCGAGCAATCGCTGGTAACATTCCATGGCCTTGGCGGGACTGCCCTGCTTGCAATGAGCGTCGCCTTGTTTCTCAAGCTGCAAAACCTCCGCCAGTTGTTGCAATGCTTCGTCATTCTTTGCTGTTTCTTCTTCTCCTTCTCGCCATTTGGCTTGAATGTCTTGCCACAAGCCGGCGTTGACTTTGGGAGTAAACGTCGAGTCGGCCATGCGAGCCGCCCGTGTGAACGCCTGGAGTGCCTCTCGACGATCCACTTTGGCTGCCGCACGCCCCCATCGCCAATAACTCTTGATGGTGTCTTGATGAAACTTTCCCAGGACAACCTCTTGCAGAAGTGTGGCTTGTCGAAAGTCCTTGGCCGCCTCTGCGTAGTGGCCATCGGCATGTTCTTGTTTGCCCTGCTCGTATAGCTTTCGAGCCTCCGAGAGACGTTGCTTCATTTGAGGGGAAGGGGAGGGATGATAATGCTGCTTCATGGTGGCCTGGTGACTGAAGAGTATAGTACTGTATGCTGGGTGGTTACTTCTTGGTGTAGCTATGAGATTGTGAGAAACAATTGGAATGTTTTGGTTGTTGGAATATGGTTTTGCCGGAAGTTGCGGTGGCGATCGACTCCTATTTGCCGAAAGAAAAACGATCTTGGTTGTGTCCCGCGTAGGAACTTCTGCTACGTCAGCGTGGGGTGGGTGGTTCTTTGCCCTTCCGAGGTTCTCCCCTTAAATAATCAACTGCCCAAGGCAGAGGTGTTAAGTGTTTTCTATGTATTGGATCTTGGGTTGATGCTGTCGCATTAGTTAAATAAAATCACGATTGGGGATTCCAGAGTGTCAGAGGCTTATACATGGTGGTACCCAGATGCCATGATTTCCTGTCCGTGTGCAATAAAAGACAAACGGTCGTGGCCACACTCTGCTTCTCCACCGCCCAGCAGCTGCTCCGCTGTCTGGCCTCACATTTCCCCCGACTGCCGTAGCTAGAGTGTATTCAAAAGGAGGAGGAGGAGGAGGAGTGCAGTGGAAAGGTGTGGGTACGTTGTGGCGAGCAGCATCACGTACTGCTCTACTTTGTTTATTCGTTGTTGCCGCTTGTTGCTTCTTCTTGCTGTTTTCGCCGCCGTGCGGTACTTGGCGGTGGCTATGTCGTCATGTCATCATTAGATAGTCGTTCGATTACAATATGATATTTTGTTGAATCTTTTGAGTTCCCAGCAAAAGAATGGCATCATTTTGCAAAGGTAGACAACTAGAGGTCGCACCCACAAGAAATAAGCCGTACGTAGGACGGGCGCCTTACTAGTGATTGATCCACTCGTGATTCAATAAGTCATCTTGGTCATCCTCCCTGCAGGGTTGAAATTGCGAGGCGGCGGGTGACGCCTGCCCGTTTGCATGTATCCATTACTGACTATGTTTGATAATTTGAATGTCACATACCCAGCCAGTGTAACCGCTTTGAAGTTGGGACGGCGCGCTGCGGCGCTGCAGCTGCAGCCACGAGATGAAATGGAGAAAGGAACGATGGATGGAGAGGCCCAGCATGCAAGGATGAAGTGAAAGTGACAAGTCACAACAAGACACAAAGGAACGACGCTGTCACATTGATTAGTCGCAATCGATGCAAGTAAGCTAACACAACAACCTTTAACTAACTTCTGCTGACTACGTGCGCAATAAGTCATGACAAACTCTTCGGCGGCGGAAACGCCCACTAGCGGGGGCGGCACCGGCCCTGGTCGAGGGACACCCGCTAGCGGCGGCGCTACGGCTCGCAACAACAACTACGCAGCTCCTCACACGCCGATTGCTTCTGCCAAGCGGCCTCGGGCCAGCATGGACAAGAACAGCAGCATGATGAGCCCTGCCGCGGGTGGCAAGGAGAAGGTCTCCCTCCCCCCCAGCACTCCTCTGATCACCGAAGACTCGGAATACCACGAGGAGCCCAGCACGCCGCAGCAGACGCCCCGCACTGTGGATCGGACCTATCTCAGTCCCATGCACCCCCCGCGCCCGCTGGTCATTAAGGAAGACGCCGCGCACGGAGATCACCAGCAGGATCACAACGAAGAAGACTCGGGAGCCTGGGTGGGCCGCCAGGTCGGCACCATCTTCAGCCCCATGCTCAATCTCTTGCACAAAGACGACGAAGATGACGACGTGGAGCAGGAAAAGGAGCGCAAGCCGGAGGACTCGACCAGTCTGGCCACCTCGCAGGAAACGATCAGTCACGACGAAGAAGAGGAGGAACTGGAAGGACACCCGGAGGACGAAGACGACCACGAGGATCCCGAAGACAATGTGCTGGTGGAAGACGACGGATCGTCGCAGGGCTCGTTGGACGATGAAGACGAATTCAACCCCTACGCCTTTATCAAGTCGCTTCCGAGCTATGATATGGTCGCTCCCCTGAGGCCTCCCATCGCCTTGCCGCCCAAAGAAAAAGACTCGCCGCCCATTTCGCTGGTCTTGGATTTGGACGAAACCTTGGTGCATTGCACTGTAGAACCGGTAGAAGATGCCGATCTCGTGTTTCCAGTCGTCTTCCACGGAATGACCTATCAGGTGCATGTTCGTTTGCGGCCTCACTTATTTGAATTTCTCGAAAAGATTCACGGAAAGTTTGAAGTCATTGTCTTTACGGCCAGTCAGAAAGTATATGCCGATGAGCTTTTGAATCTAATTGATCCAGGTACGCAAATTAGAGAATCGCGGGCACAGGTGTCCTCTTCACTGTACCATATATACTCACACCACCACCACCGCAGATGGAAAGTATATTCACTATAGAATGTTTCGAGAGTCCTGCTTGGCCGTCGAGGGAAACTTTTTGAAAGATTTGAACGTGCTCGGCAGAGATTTAACCAAGTGCGTTCTCGTAGATAACTCTCCTCATGCCTTTGGATATCAAGTCGATAATGGCATTCCTATCGAAAGCTGGTTTGATGATCCCAAGGATACCGAGCTGCTAAAGCTGGAAAGGTTTCTGAGAACTCTTCATGGCGTCAAGGATTTGAGGACCGTTATCCGAAAAACATTCAAGACCTATCAGCTCGTACAAGAAGCATAAAGCGGGGGAAGGCGCTTCTAAAACATTGCAGCAACCACAAAACATTCATGTCATGGCATTCGCACGCGCAACGTGCACAAAACAGCAACACTACATTCACTAATTTAAAAAAACAATTGAAACGGTATCATATCATGTTTTTGTAGGTAGTTTAGTACGGCTCCACCTGGTAACTATATTGTTTAGTAGAAGGCAATGAGGGCGGCTCGTACAAATCACACGGGTCTGGATATTCTTCTTTCCCCCCGCTAGTAGATAGACACCCAGAGGGGGAGCGGCCGTTCCCATCAGCCTTGTGGTGTTGCACCATTGCTGGTGCGTGCCACTGGGAAGCACCAATACGCCATTTGCAAAAACGACATGGATTCCACAATTGTACTCGCGGCCAACCAGCAGCACTAGCATCATACTGTACTACTGGATGTCGTCGTAGCGGCTCTACATGGGTGCTAGCTAGGATTGCCGGTCGATCTCCTAATGGACCAATCTACCCGTGGTAGCTATGATACCTCCACCCCAAAACCAGAGGTGAGCGGGCAGACGGCTGGACCGACGGTTCCCTATTCTGACGTCATTTTCGACCCATCCGACCTGACTCAGTATGGCATGCTTCGTGTCTTCCTTGGGCACGCGCCCGGCCATTCCGTTGGCTGGCGCGCTCCCGTGGATATTGTACCATGAATCTACCGCCAAGTTTTTTAGTTCGCATTCATGCCTTCGGTTCAAATAGAACGCAATCCGAAGTTTCGCAGATGATTGGCCTTCCGTGATGGAAAGTTGAGCATCAGCGTGCGCATCCTTTCCGAGTTTCCAAACGAACTTTCGGATTTCTTCCTCCTTTGCTTTGTGTTGTATGGTAGCTGGTGTTACCTTTTCATCATTGTTTCCCTCCACCCTGCTTTTATCTGCTTTTTAACAGCTGAATCCCTGGTAGGCTTGTGGAATCAGATTCTCCCACCAACACCAACACAGAGTCTTCTAAAGCAAAATGTCCCCCAAACGCAGGGACAGTGAGGAACGCCAATCTGCCTCCCGCAGTAGTTTTAATGTGGGGCGATTGAGTTTGTTGTCGAATCCGCCAACGGTGGTGCTTCCTTGGCTGCTGCCGAGCCCGGGAGCAACAGCCGCAGCAACGGGACCCAGTCTTCCGCGAACCTCTGCATCTGCATCCTCGTCGTCTTCCTCTGCATCTGCATCCGCCCCCACGGCCAGTACGCCGGTGAGCTCGGAATTTCCTCGGATCCATGTGGTGACCCCCACCACTTCTCCTCCTCGAGTCTTTTTGCAGCGTCAAAATTCAGATGCCAGTCGCAACAGTGCCTGGGTTTCCGAGGTCGATTCTCATTATCACTCCGATATTGAAGACTATGCGACTCATACAGAAACTGACGACAGCGACTTTGAAGATCTGGAACGACGAACTCCAGTGGCGCGAGTTCCAGTGGTCATGACGGCAGATGCAACTACCGACGAAGAAGACGAAGACCAGCAACAGCCTTTGCAGCGTCCGACTCGTGCCTTTGTGCTTCCAGAGGTCCTTCAAGGAGCTGTTGTTCAGGACGGCGGAGATGATACTTCCGAAGCGAACAGTGACGCTCGTAGACGACGACGAGCACCACGTTATAAGAAAAACGCTACACAGGATCCTTCCCCGGTCTTGGTGCAAGTATGGCAACAACGTGCGACGCAAGCGGAAGAACGAGCGGCTGCCCTCACACATAGACTGGCATTGGAAGAACGATTGCATCGTCAAGTCGCGGAAGATTTACGAGACGCCAAGTGGGAAGTCTCCACCTTGGAAGATCAAATCAAGGAACAAGAGGGGTGCATCAGGGATCTGGAACAACAAAGACGCATCATGGAAGAATGGAACCACGCACGGCAAGAGCAATTGCAGTTGGCTTCGACAAGTGCGAAGACTGCTGATAGTGCTAGTGTCACTAATGCTTCTGCGGAACAACGCCAAGTCGTAGTCAAGTTACAACGAGATCAAGAACAAGCGGAAAAGCAAATCAAGGAACTGATTCGGGATCTCAAACGCTCTCAAGGCAAGTTGTTGAGGGTCGAAGTGCAAAAAAGACAGCTATTGCAAGAACTTGCAAACTTGCAAGCATCCCACCAAGTGGCTGTAGCCGAAGCCGCGACCAACCATGTGGCTGTGGACCCAGAACTGCAAGAATCCGCCTTGCACAAGGAACTTCAACGTGTGCAAGCAGATGCCTTGGAACTGCGGGCTGCCAAAGTGGCCATTGAAACACGATTGCAAGATTCATTGGCCAAGGAAATAGAGTTACAGCATGCCTTGGAACAAGCAAAGCAAGATTTGCAAGAGCTTCGGGAGGAGCATTCACAACTCAAAATGGAGCACGAACAACTCTCAAAGCGTGTTCGATTTGCAGATGAAAAACTCCAAGATTACGTCCAACGTCAAGTTGAATTGGAAACAAGATACTCCACTTTGCAAGTGGAGTCACAACAGGCTCTGGAACAGCATCAAGTACAGGTTAACAATCTTGAAACGTCGGTTACCCAGCTAAAGAGTGAAAAGCTGCACGCCGTCGAACAACAACAAATGACCAAATCGCAGCTCCAAGTTCTTCAAGAAGCATCCCTCAAGGAACAACAAGTGAAGCAGGACTTGCAAGAGAAATTAGAGACAGCGGTTGCCGCCAAGGTTCAGTTGGAGACGGTGCATCATGTACAATTGCAAGAACAGAAGGCAACGTTGCTCGCCGAGGAACAGCTCAAGGTGGAACAACTTCAAGCCAAATGGCAACAAGAATTGGAAGCGACACTGAAACAAGTTCAATCCTTGCAACACGCTCTTGAGGCATCGGAAGGAAACTTAGAGTCTCTCGAGAAGCAACGCCGTGACCTTTCAGAACAGCAATCTAAGCTCCAACAACAACTTGACGAGAATCAAGCTATGCTGTCAAGCTTGCAAGCGGAGCGAGACTGCTTGGCTGAAACGCTTGAGCAATTGCAAGTGGAACAGTCCACCACCACCGAGGCATTGACAGCTAGCCAAGCAAACAACGCCGAGTTGGAAAAACAGTTGGAGCAAGCAATGACCAGTGCAGCAGCCCGACAAGTGCAAGCTCTGAAAGAGCGAGAGACTCTCCAAGCGCAATTGTCGGGCCAACAAGTCCAGGTTGAGCAGCTAAAAGAACAAGTGCAGAAACTGGAAGCCCAAATGGCACAATTGCATCGAGAAAAGGAAGACCTGGTAGTGTTGGCGGCCGAATTGCAAACGTCGCTCCTGGAAGAGAAGACGGCGTCCAGTCAAGCGCTTCAAGCAGCTGCAGACGACCGAGATCGTTTGATTGGCGTGGTCGAGTCGTTGGAGCAGGAACGAAACAACCTTTTGGAGCAACTGACCACTTCGGAATCCAAAATTGTAACGTTGCAAAATCAAGTTGACCAGGCATTGGCCGAACAAGGGCCCCTCAAAGATCAAGTCGAGGCGGCCACGTCTCGTGCTGATCAAGTGCAAGAGATTTTAGACAAAGCTCGTGCTCAAGTCTCTTTGTTACATGAACGTTACGAGGAATTGCAGCAACAACACGACCACTTGCAAGAGTGTCATCAAGAATCTCTCAGCAAAGTGAGTGCTCTGGAAGCTACGAAGACCGATGCTACTAATGTCATTCAGGCTCTATCTGAGGCTCGCAATAAACTTGAAGAACAGCTAGTAGAATTGGAGCGTTCGCACTCGGAGTTACAAGCTAATGTCGAAGGTGCTACGGTGAGGGTCATGGAACTGGAAGCTTCTCTTGCTTCGAGCCAAGACTCATTGGATAGGGAGCGATCTTTGGCCGTAACTCAAGTTACCAAACTTGAATCGGCCGTCCAGCAAAGGCAGTCGCAGCAACAAGTCATAGAAGCGAGCCATCAGGAACAAATCGTGGGATTGCAACAACAGCAAGAGAAGGAACTGGAAGCGATGCGTGCTCACTTGGCGCTGCAGTTGAATAGTTTACGAGAGGAGGCGAATGCCCGTCAAGAACAAATGGTATCTGCTCAAGAATCGTTGAAGAATGTCGAAGCTTCCCTGGCACAAGAACGTTCCAAAGTGGCTGCACTCGAAGTTCTGTTTGAGACCGAACGGCAACAAAAGGCATTGTTACTCGCCGAGATGGAAAAGACCAAGGCAGTTTTGGCAAGTATGGAGTCCCAATTGGTAGCCTCCAAGGCCGAAGTAGAATGGCTTCAGACGGAAAAAGAGACTCTCCAGTCGGTCCAAACGAATCTTGAAGGCAGGTTAGCAGAGACCGAGGCACGTCTTGAGACTGTGTCCACGGAACGTGACGCTCTACTAGTTCAAGTGCAACAACTGCAAACGGAAAACCAACAGTTGATCTTGCAGCTTCAAGCTGCCCACACTTGCTCTACCAATTTGGAGTCCAAATTGCAACTGGTTCAGGAGCGAAATTCTGAGCTAGAAGCAGAGGCCGCTCACAAACAGCAGCAGGTGTTGATGCTCCAAAGTGTCGGCGATAACAAGGAACGAGAACTTCAAGCCGAGCTTGCTCTTGTCAAGAAAGCGAAGGCCACTGTGGAAACTGAACTAGTCACGGCACAAGATAATGCGGCTGCTCTCCAGTCCAGCTTAAGGGCTGCTCAGTCGCAAGCTAGTTCTGCCCAGTCCGAGGCTCTAAGGTACCAACAAGAACAACACGATCTCACATGTCAAGTCGAGACCTTGTTGGATCAAGTGAAGGAGTTGACGACTAGCCGAGACGATTTGGCCGCCCAAAAGGATTCACTGGAGGGTGAATACAAGAGGTCTTTGGCGGAACGTGATGCCATGCGAGATGAAATGCAAGCCATGAAGGGGGTCATTGAGGCGTTGTCTTCGGAAAAGAAGCGGGTGGAAGAGCAACTGGAACAAACTATGGTGGCTCTCGCTGCTCTCGAGGAACAGTTGCTCAAGTCCAAGGAGGAAGCAGCTCTAGCCAACAACGAGCGTGATGCCGCTATTGAGCGTCAACAAGAAGTGGAATCTTTGTACACCATTCTTCTGAACAAGTTGGACGCCTTGCAGGCCGATTACGAGAGGATTGTTGCTCACAAGCAAGACCTGAAGAACGAGAAGGAGATCATGGAAAATGAGCTGCAGTCGGCCGTCTCGGAATTCCGGCAACTACAAACAACCAATGAAAAGACTCTGACATATGCAGCCGAACTCGAGTCTCGAAACATCGAATTGAAGGCTCAGCTAGATAAGCTGGATGCCCAGTCCAAGGATTTGCAACATGAAATTGGGGTCTTAGGAATGGAAAAAAAAGAAATACTTGCTGCTAATGACATTCGCTCGACGGAGAGGGAGGGTATCCTGGCGAGCCTCAACGTCGAGAAAGATAAGCTACTTTCCAGCCTCAAATCGTTGGAGGAAGAGAAAGCAGCTCTCGCCAAGGAACTTGCAGAATGCAAGGCTACCATCGTGCAGTTTGAAAGCAGGTTTAAAACGATCGAGCAAGATGCGCAGCAATCGTCGTGCCGTGAAAATGAACTGGTAAAGGAACTGTCCAGCCTACAGGATGAGAAGCAATCACTGTGTCTCCGCGTTTCGGAATTCGAATGTGAAGTGGATTCCGTCCGCGCTGAGTTGGCAACTGCGAAGGCCGCAGCGACTGAGGCTGAAGTCAAGCTTGCCAAGGCCCAAGAGGAACTTGGAGCCCTGGATAGCGAGCGGGCGGCTACTAGCAAACGTCAAAAAGAGTTGGAAGAGGAAATAACGAGACGAGGCGCCAAGCTTGCAACCGTTGAAACGCGTGCAGTTGACTTGGAAGAGAAGCTTCGAGTACTAACAGCCGAGAATGAGAAGCTGGCCCGAAACGAGCAAGACATATTGGCATCGGTCGCTCAGGATCGTAACGAATTGGAGGGCCTAAAGCTGGCTGTCGCTTCCGCTGCCGAGACCATTTCAGAACTTCACAAGGAGAACGATATCATGGCATCGCGACTAGGAGCAGCTGAAGCTGCTGTGGCAATTCTACAGAATGAAATCAATAAGAAGGACAGCAAGAGCCGAAATGCTGTCAAACAGCTCGGGCTTAAGGTATCGGAGGACAGCAAAGCCATGGAGCGAATGGCACAAGAGGTGCGGGACTTGAAAAAGGATAAAACCGGGCTTAAACGAGCCTCTAGGTACCTCTTGAAGCGCATTCGAGAGTTGGAAGCTCAGGCAGGTGTGGCGGAACGGTCGTTTGATTTGCCCTTTTCCTTAGCATCGACCCCTGACTCAAAGGCAAGCAGGCGCTCAGATTCCGGATATTCGCTTTCGCCTAGAGACATGTCGTCGTCGTCGGACGACAAGGAAAACGAAATGTCCATGGCCAGTGATAGTTCTCTGGTCCGAGTAAGAAGACACCAGATAGCGTTGGAGATGCATTTCCACGATTGTCACGGCGAGCTCAAGAAATATCAAGTTCTTACCCGGTACAGCGGTCCCATGGTGAATGGGGTGCCGCATGGTCCTGGTGTGCTGAAGTTTGACAACAGCGACATGTTCCTGGGTGTATTCAAGAACGGGGAAATGGATGGGGTTGGTGCGTTTGCCGCCAAGAAGTTTTTCTATGGGATGTTTTCACAAAACGAGTTCAAAGGGCCGGTCCAGCGCGTCCTTGTGCAGAGTCCTCGTGACCTTTCATCTTGAACTTTTGGGGGAAGCAAGCGTATTGACGAATGAATAATAATTTCACAGCCACTACTTTTTAGTTAAGTTTGTATTCCGAATCTCAAGAACTTTTTCGTCTAATTGACGATGGTCAACAATTGCAGTGCAACTACGGTCTCTACATACTATTACGGATGTCTGTATTCCGACGATTTGGCGCCGTCGTCAAGAACCAGGGATGATCAAACGCAGATTGGAAAAACTCCTTCTCCACGGCAATCTCCCCTCTCCATCATACTTCTACATATTACGAGACATTGCTACTACTAATTTGCATACAAGCCACACAAGATCTCACTGGATATTGTCAATGTCCAAGCTCGAACTTGGAGCGGCATTAACAAGCCCGACGGTGTGGCCCGAATCACCCGCGTCCATCCTGACCGATCCTACAATGTTGACTATGTGCTAGGCGGCGAGGAATCCAACGTTGATTCTGTCTTTATATCCGAGTCGGAAGCAGCTACTAATATCGGCAAACGAACGCGGCGAGAGACGGCGGAAGCGGCATTGCCCACAGCATTGTTGCAAGCCTTGGCAGCGGAGGGGTTTGACACGACTGGTGCATGTCGCCCCCAGGTCGAAAGTAGTACCAAAGCGAACACCAAAAAGTCCTCGAAACTAAAGGATGTAACGAATCAGTCGACTTCAGGGCAACAATGTCACATCCAAGACGACGACGATGGTCCCGTCGTAGCCTCTCGGTCAAGTTCAGGGAAACGCCGTCGCATCCAAGACGAGGACGACGACGATGATCTCGACCCCAGGATGTTGACCGACGACAAGGAGTCTATCGAAGAAGGAGATGATTCGGCTCATTTTCCGGCTCATTTTCCATCGACCACACAGGGTCTATTGCATCCCTCTTTTGACATGGCGTCTTCGGAAGCAAGAGTACGCGAAGTTGCGAAATGTATTGGATGGAAGAAGGTCAGTCAGTTGGAAGCTTTATTCGAACGCATGCGAGAGGAGCAGGTGTTGTACGCCTGGCAATTGCCAACGATTGACACGGCTCAATGGGACTCTCTGGGAGCCCCCATTGGATTAGTGTCAGCCATACGACGAATGACCGCTATCAATCTCAATCATTCCACTCACGGTTGAGTATGGCCATCAAGTCTTCGTTCTGTACCGTGTCGGACGAGACAATCATCGCCTTGCTCTTTGACAGCCAGAATACTAACATCCAGAATACTAGCACAGACTAGCAGTAGCAAAATCGACTTCACAGCTGACCATGGTTCGGGCGGCCCAGGCGGGGGGCGTTCAATTCGACTTGGCGAGACGGCAATTTCAGTAAGAAAGCTTCTAGTAGGAAAGTGTCAAATAGTAGATGCGACGACGGCGTCGACGGGGATCTTGGCCAACCAAGCCACCATGCTCTAGAGGAGTATGGCACACAGCGTGTTCCAACCCATGGCTCTATGGATGCCAACTGGTGATGTTCTTGAAGCTCGTTGGATTGGTTCGCTCCAGCTGGGAGGGACTCGTCGTCGTGATTGGGCCTGGTGTCTGAGTGGCAATCTTCTTTCGTTCCGCTTCCCGAACCATCATTCGAATCTTGGGGATCACATCCTTCATCCTCGGGCGGTACTCTCCACGGTGCAACTTGCGGCGGATTTCTTTGCGGAATAGGGTGAAGCGTTGAGAAACAATATTGTCGTGCATTCGGACAATTCGTGTCATCTGATCAGACGATCCGTCACTCGTCTTGCGTAGTTCAACTTTCAGGGTCGGAGATGCATACTTCCAGACAAAGTTCCAATCAACGCATTTCTTCTGGTGGCAATAGATGCCTTCTTCTACCAACCAGGCCGTCTCGCTCTCAATAGCGGTCAGTATGACTTCGTTAGGATCGCGAGGAAACCATTCGATGTTATCCTCGCGCTCCAAGGATTTACCAGCTACCCCTTCCGGTGGTGGCATCAACGCTGCAGTTGCTCGGGGACCGGTTTGGTTCGGGTGAAAGAGTGGTGCCTTGGGCGCCATCTTGGTAGCAACTCGTTGTCGGTCATGGGCTTTGGGGCTACCAATGGTGCCTTTGGTCATGAGCGAGCCGAGAAGATCGTGTGAAAATACTGAGGGCGCAGCAACCTTCTGCAAAGTCTGCGTAGCCCCGAGACTTTGAAACAGCACGTGCGAGCTTGCCGTAATGGCTTTTGGTGGCCCCGGAAGGGAGGTAGTGCCACCAATGCTGGCCTCGTCGTCACTTCCTCCGAAGACTTGTGCGTTGGCCTCCTGCTGAGTTGACCCCTCGGGCTCGAGAACTTCGGAACCTTCCGAGTTCCGTGGTGCACGCTGACCGATGTTCGCTTCCAGAATATGCAGACAGGCGTCCACCTTTCGCTTTATGGATTCAGGTACAGTCTCGACCCTCAGAAAGCGGGCGCAGTAAAAAGATCTGGCGATGAAAATTAAGCACTTGTAGCACTGAGACTTCCGACTCGTAAAAGTGGTGTGCGTCATGACTTGAGAAACCTTCCAAAACCTGTCAGCCAAATTCCATTCGTCAAGTGCGTGCTTCAAGACGTTGCAGAGATCAAAATCGGTCACCACCGTGGTGAGAGCATCTATCACACCGGGTCTCGACAACCTTTGCTCCTGCAGAAGAAGCAAGAGCACCGGCTTCGGGATTGGCCCGGGAAGCGGACCGCGAATCTTGCCCTCGCTCCACTCTGTGCTGTAGACTACCCCAGCCACAAGGATTCTGCAGCTAGCTTCAATCACCGTCCTTGCGAGCTCCTCACCGAATACTTCGACAGCAATGTCTGACGCACCGGATTGTCTTCTTGTCGCCGCCGCCATTGGTACAATCAATGCCTTGAAGCTATCAAAGATCTCTTCACCCACTTCTGCTGTCGCACTGCTTTGATATGGCGACTCCACGATCTCATTCATGGCAGAAATAGTAATCATCGAGCCAGAAGCCTTGTTTGCGTGGGGAGGATCGGAGATAGGCTCCGGATTCGTCACCAATAGATTCCTCAGTGAAGCATAGGGTATCTTGGAGGCAACCATTTTGCCCGATGATTTCTGGTCTTTCCGGGAATCCACTTGGTCACAATTTTGCTTAGAATGTTCGGCTCCTTGTCCCTGCTTGTGCTTCTTTGATGAAATCTCGTCGACAGATTCAGTTCGTGGTCGTTTCGAGGCCGTCGCCAAGACTTGCGCTCCAAGTGGACTTGCTGACTGCGATCCCTCTGGGAGATTGGTGACCGGAGGAGCAAATTGCCCCTTTCCCAGGCCGGAACTGGCTGACGTCTTGTCAAGAACGCCCTCCTCGGTCAAAGATTGCACCTTTTCGTCGTCACCATCGCTTGAAATCGATGACCCCGAATGTGATAGCCCATCATCACCAACTTGAACACCTTCTGGCATGACATCGGACCCAGCCTTTCGCCAGAAAAAGCCTCCACTACTCTTTAGCCTCCCATAAATCACTTCACGAATTCCATTAGCCCTCGCTGGCCTTCCGATACTCTCATTTGCTACTCTGACGGATGGAAAATAGTCCAACAGGTCGCCCGTTTCCATGTCCAGCTTTTCAACAGCAGAATCGGCAGTCAGAAATGCTGGTTGTTCCTTTGCAGCAGTACACCCGTGTTGTTTCAGAGAAGGAGTCATAGGTGTGCTGTTGCTGTCTCCGCTTCCCTCTTTTGCCTCTGAAGATCCAACCCTCGATATTGACTTTGGTACTTGGTCCTTTTTGGAAGCCACCACGCCTTCTGGTAGGTCGGACGATCCAAGTCTTCTCCAGAAATAGCCAGATGCCTCTTTCCTCTTCCCAGCAACAACGTCGCGAAGAGCCGGATGCGTCTTGGATTTGCCCACACTGAGGTTTGCGTCTGACATATTCGGAAAACGAGCCAAAACCTTGCCAGTCTTGAGATCTACTTGTTCCACAGCAGTTCCCATGCCGGTGTTGAATCCTGCATGCCTGTGGTTGGGAGCTTCCTCATCCGAGGAGCTGTCGCCCGCATCACCCCCATTTTGTTTCCCCCCTTGTTTGGCATGTGCATTCTTTGCCCTTTCACTGCTTGGTTTGGGCTTTGCAGCGGGCTTGGTGGTGGCTTGGACGCCCGGGGGCGAAACGCTGGTCGGGGTAAGTGGTGCCTTTTTGCTTGGCGACACTGTAGCATGGAGTGCTTTCCGAGCCTTTGGTGATCGTGACGATGACCTCATTTCCTGATCACTATCATTCTCACTTCCACGAGCAGCAACTGCGGCATTCCTAGTGGCACTGATGGGAACTCGAATCTGAGAAGGATACCCCGCTGTTTCATTGGTCTTGACAGCATCCAGCTCGAATTGAATATGACTTTCCATGATTCTCAAGCATGCCAGCACTTTGCTGACCACATTGTTTTCAATGCTGTAGCGTTTAAGAATGTTCATGGACGCATAGGCGCGTGCCACAAAGATTTCACACTTTTGACATTCCGTTTTGTGGCTCCTGTGGTACGGAGTAGGCGTTTCCTTGCAGTTTGCGAGTTTTGGAAACATTTCTTCAATATCCCAGTCATCCAGCGCCTCTCGCACAATACTAGCCAAACGTAAGTCTTCCACCAGCTGTCTCAAGACACTGCTCTCCGCCCTCGAGAACCGGTGTTCCTGCAGGCACATTAGCAAGATCGGCTTGTTCAGGCCCGGAATGCGTGAATCTCGAAAGATCCCTTCCAACCACGAGGGACTATAGACAATACCCGACAGGCAAACGTGGCTCTTGGCTGCCACCATGGCTTGTGCAAGCTCCTTCCCCAGGAGTTGTACAGCTTTATCCGTGGGTATTTTGTTACGACGAGACGAATCTTGTGGTTCGAGCAAAGCTTTCACATCGTCAAAAACGTCCAGCCCGACTTCGGCACTCGCACCGGGCTCGTACGGCGATTGCTCAATTTCGCCAATGGACTCGAGATCCGCCCACTTGTACCTGTTCGTGTCTTCACTGGAATCATCCTCGTCCTCGTCGTCCTCCACATTGTTGTCGCCCACGTCCATGGCATCCTCATCATCATTTTCTGTTGCGAATGCTTCGTCGCTCCCCAGAACTTTCTTGGCAAGTTCTTGAACGATTTTTCGCTTTTCTTTGTCGTCTCCACAAGCGTCTAGAAACTCTTGGGCGAACTGTCGTCGCAGTTTTTGATCACGAACAGCTTTGGATCGTTCCCTACTTCTAGTCGAGCGGGAAGAATTCGACGACCCCACCGAAAGCTCATTGGTGGTCTCCGCTTCGTCCACGGCTGCTGCTGCAGCTTTTTGCTTGAAAGCTGCGGATATCTTTTTGTCGCCAGGCATGATGACACTGTCAGAAGCTGGATGTTCCCACCCACTTTTTGTCGTCGTCTTCGTGACGGTCAAAAAGAACAAGAACAAACAAACACACGCAGAAATGTGCTGCAGGATTCGGCGCCTGATTGCTTTGGAACTCCAACAACAAATCCTCTGCCAGTATGAAGCAAACGAGATGACACCCACAAGAGTCAAGGCCACTGGATCCTTGTTTCGAATGCAAGAGTCAAAATGCTACTCTTTAGTAGTAGTAGCATAGTTTGCCGCCCCCGATCGATAGCAAGAAAACGCAAAACGATGACGGTGTCACTCACTCCCGATCCCGTCTCTCGACGCCGCGCGTTTTTGGCGGGAAAATGACCTCGTGAGAAGAACATCTTACGAGAAATTACGTAGAAAACCTCCAAAGCAGAATCGACTACAGGGACCAGATGACCCAAGCGACTCGAAGTACAAGTTCGCTTCTAACTCTGTCAACAGAAAAGAGTCTCCCTATCTACTAGCCTCCCATACCACCACTCTGGATCTTTCCAGTTTGTCAAATCTACCATCTCATAAGGACCTTCTACAAAATCGAGACGGCAACGGTCATGGGTCAACTCCAACGAGGCTTTGGAAAAGTCTAGAGGAGCAGGGACACAAAATCTTTTGGATTTTGTGCGGATTGGTAGGATGTTCATCTTTGGAAGGAATTCTCCACTTATATCCATCATGACAGGCCCATAAGGCTTTCATTTTAGTATGGAGGGGACTCCATTTGTACCACAAAGTCCGTGTCGTCTACTGCCATGGGGCTGCCAGTAATGTAGTACATAAACTTGTATTGACAATGAATGACTTGGTCTTTTCTCTTTTTCTCAAACCAGGGCTGGACATAGTCGTTGAGAGATTCACGGCGAAAGCAGGGCAGACACCACATGGTATAGAGACTAATGAACCAGGAGTAGGGATTCCACGTGGTAGCAAGGCAAAAAATTCTTGTGTTTGGGTGACTTTTGTGATGATGGAGGTAGTAGATTGTGGCCATAGAGATCATTGGTAACAAACGAAGGATGCTTTTGTAGAAACAGTGAATGGGATAATGTGACTGCCCGCCCTCAGTTATCGTCATGTAGGTAAGGCAAGAACTTACTTTGTTGTTGTAGCTATGGTGCTGTCTGCGGCAATTTGGTGTATACTCCTGATGCGGGGGATTGTGGACGATTCCCCGAGAAAACACTCCGATGCCAATAGTGCCCCCTGATGCACCGTGGTGCACCATTCCCCCTACTCCCTGCATATGGAATTTCATAGCACAATCACAAAGCCCCCAACAATTGAAACAACACATCAAAGATGCAATATATTGAATTTTGTCATGACCTATTGCTGCTGGCAGAGAATTTGGAGTTTTGACTTTCATACTCTAAAGGTTTCAAAGAAGCGGCCTGCCAGGCTGGCCACTAAGAAGCCACTTGGTGGCACCCTTTTGGATGCTGTGGCAGCAAATATCTTTATAGGAATTATAGCCCATGGCTATCAATTCATCTTTGTGATTCTTCAATGTTCTAATCATATGATCTGTAAAGCAATCATATTGACTATTGCCTGGGAAAAGACGGTCACTACCTTGAACATTCACACCGAATGTGGCAAGATGCATGGCTAGTGCCAAGAAGGGGCACACAGCAGGGCGGAATGTGTTGGCAAGTAGATATGATGAGGGTACATTTGGGTGTACCCTTGCATGTCATTTTTTGTTGCACAAACTTCACTTTGATAAAATCCCACTTAAAGGTGATGTGTTCAAAGAGAATGCAAGTAGTATTATTGGAACGACACATCAGGTTCCACGTCATGACGAGGAAGCAGTGGGCAAAAATGTTGGTCTGCATCCCCTCTTCAAGGAACCATTCACACAACTTGATGTAGAGTTCATAGGACATTGGCTTCTTCCCTCCATTTTCACTAGTGGTGCCCTCGTCCTGCTGCTATGTTGCAATAATTCAAAAGAATCCTTTCTTCAAGGATTTTACTTCTCTTTCAAACCCAGGAGGATAGCCTCCCATGGCAGGGTGGCACAGGAACACATGGTGCAGAGCTGCACATTTGTTGCCATATCCGGATTTTAACAAAAATTGCCCATCGCTGTCACATGAACTTTGCAGCCACCTCATGAATGAGACAGCAGTGCAATTATCACATTAAGCAGTTAAGCAAGGCCTGGACGACCCACTCATTCTTCCCTGCTTTTTTGTCTTGTTCCAGCACCAGTAGTTTCAACTTCCTCCAACAACATCGACTTGAACGACTCTTCTGTAGCTAGAGTCAACCATCCTTCCAAATGTTCAGTTGAGTTGGCAGCCTTGATGATTTGCAGGATGCTGTATTTGTAGCCATTGTAGGTGTTGCCACCTACAATGGCCTCATGCATTTCGTCCACATTGACCTTGGTTGTTGTCCTTTTCTCCCCTTGTTGAAAAAATGAGTCATTAGCCAAAATCAATTGCAGGACGGTTGTCCCATAAAACTCTTTTAAAAAGCTTGGAAAACCGATTTCGTGCTATTTTGTCTTTTCAACTTTTACAGGACGTTTCGTCCTGCATTTCTCGTTTGGATCACGGATTGGGTCCCGTAAAGTTGGGAATCGCAGTTTTGCTAAATTGGTTTTCGAACGATGACATCATCATCATAAACCGCACGAAAGAACCCTCATCCCACAGACACCCCCACATCCATTTCTCCGGCACCACCCCTTCCACCTCCAACCGCCACACACACACATTATTGGTAAAATGAGACCGGGATCGTATTTTCTGGTAGCCCGGCCATGCAGTCTACGTCATCATACCCCATCCAAAATTGGAGTATTTGACCCATAGGATAAGGCGAGCGGGAGTATGAAAATGCAACGAGGGTCTCATTAGCAGTCATATAAATATTGATGGAAATGAGACCCTACCACGAGAAAAAAGTGCTACACTCCTAAAAATGAGACCCAGTAGCTAAAAGAAGAGTTGTGACTATGCGTTAGCTTGGCATCCTTCTTCTCAACCCCGAACCTTAGCAAAAGTAAAATACTACTATATTTAGCATCGTCATTCATTGAATTCATGGACGACCATTTTATAGTATCATAGCTGCCTATTAGACTAGTAAGCTGAATCTAACGATGGCTATGGAGTTGCTCTACTACTAGAGCACAGAAAGGAAGAAGCAATCATGATATATTCCCTGACCATTTCTCTAGTTCTACATTGCGTGGGTGTCCCCGTCTTGAGGCATCCCAAGGCAAAATTGTCCTTGGCTAGCATTTGGGCCAGTCCGACGGAAGGTGGTTCGACTTGTTCGGAATCTCGTAAATGCCTCCCTCCGCTGTATCGTTCATGGCCAATCATGAGGACACCTCTCAGAAAGGTTCCTGTGGTTATAACAACAGCTCGAGCGGATATTTCTTGACTACCGGTAGACCCATCCGCTTTTTGCACGACAACACCCCGAATGCAAGCCTGACGATTATGGGCCGGGGCCTGATTGGTGGCTTCCATGGGAGCCATGGACTCGAGATTGTTATTGCTTATTGCCAACAGATTCGTCCAAAAGCAAATCCTGGGCACTCCCTTCCACTAGGTACAAATTGGGGACTTGGCGCAACTCACTTTGCATAGCAGCCTTGTACAAATCGCGATCCATTTGAGCTCTTGGTCCTCGCACTGCCGGTCCCTTGCGTCGATTTAACAGTCGATAGTGGAATCCACCTTCATTGGCCATTCGTCCCATGAGTCCATCCAAGGCATCAATCTCACGTACAAGATGCTCCTTGCCAATGCCTCCAATACTAGGATTGCAGCTTAGCTCTCCAATGGTATCGAGGCGGCATTGCGTGATGAGAGCCGTTCTGGCGCCCGTTCGGGCGGATGCCGCCGCCGCATCACAACCATAGTCCACATGATCGTCTGTCGTATAAACTCATAGAGCAGCAGATGACACTTGAGCTATTCTTGATAGTCTGGATAGGGGAGCCTGAAATGCCTGGGACGATCTTGTTAGTTGCCACAACATTGTCATCACCAGAGCACCTTGTTGCCAGGCTCTTCCACAGAAAATCCGATGCAACATGTCCCGCCACGCTCCGATGCTGCCGACTGACGCGTCGTTGCGCGAGATGTGGTGTCGATGCGTAGTGTGTTGGGCAGGTTACGTAGACTTTGTACTCAGGTCTACAGGGTCTCATGTACGGTCTTATTTTTTTAGGGTACGATCACAGTACCAAAGGTCCCGAACCTAGCGACCTTCCTAGTCTACCCGATCGTAAAATAATCCCAGCATGCCCCGCTGCCGGTTTCCAAGTTTTAATTCAGTCCCGTTGCCGCTTCCGCGCCCATTTACTTTGTTGACGCGTGGAACCGCGCCAATCCTTCTGCGCGATTTCCTTCTACCTATGTTCTTATGCATATTGAATTACTATAACAATATTTATTCCGTCACTTGTGATTACGTCACCTCGGCTTACGCACCTCTGGACTGACGTACGAGGATGTCAAACCTCATTCAAGATCGCTCATCAGCCTCCATGCCTACTCGTAGCCCTCATAATAATGGATAGTTGATTGCTTCACACGCGTAGTTCACTCTGAATTCAGAAGCAGTTCGCGTACAATCTGTACTATCCGCTACGTAAGAAAAATCGAAAATCGATTCACCTGTCAAGCTATTACCATCCTCTCTCTATTACGAGTTTATCTAACCATCTCACATGAATCCTTCGGCTACTTCTGCGGCTACTCGAGCGCCTGTCATTCCGCTTCGATCGGAGTTGACTAATAAGGCAAGCACATGTTGTTCATACAGTGAATATTGGCACAGCAGCCAATCCGATTCGTGAAAAACGT
Source organism: Nitzschia sp. DOCU1 (assembly GCA_951394045.1). Taxonomy (NCBI): domain Eukaryota; phylum Bacillariophyta; class Bacillariophyceae; order Bacillariales; family Bacillariaceae; genus Nitzschia; species Nitzschia sp. DOCU1. The sequence goes on along the minus strand of OX595994.1, from coordinate 2,319,164 downwards.
AAAATGGAAGTTCCAATGGCCGATAAGCTTAATATCGAGCTTATTCTTTGGACCGTTGAAGAATTCAACGATGTCGCAAGCGCCGGGCGACTTAACCTGACGAATGGACCGCTCAGGTTTGCCAAGTTTCGCGAATGCCTCGGTGGCCCGATTCGTGATCAGTGGGACGTCGTCAAAGCTTTACAAGAGACGGAGACCCTAGACACATTCAATGCAGCTATTGCGGATTTTATTTCGAAGTTCCTACGGGACGCCGATCTAATAAGCAGAAGTTGTATATGGACACGACGCCAAAGCCGTTCCGTCTCTCTTGCAAGGAACTAGCTGCAAGATACATGTTTCTAAACAACCTGATGAGGTGGTTTCCTACAGCAAATGGGAATAAACCTTATGACGACAACGCACTCAAGTTTCTCTTTCATACTGCGATGAGGCCGACTTGGAAAGACAACTTTGCAAGAAGCAACCTGAACTTTCAGTCCTCATTTGACACCATTGTGGATTATTTTGCGGAGCAAGAGGAGATTGAGAATCGCATTCGCAATGCTAACGATGCACGTGGTGGCCGTGGACGAGGCCGCTATCAAGGAAATCAAGGACGCGGCGTTCAAGGCCGTGGTTATTATCGAGGTAACTATCAAGGACGCGGTGGTTACTATGGACAACAAGGATGTGGCTACATCGGTGGCCGTGGTTACTATAATCAAGGACAAGTGAATGCTAATGCTGCTGCAACGCTGGTAGCTCAGTATCGCCGTTTGAATACGCCTCCGTCTCGCGTTTCAACCGGCTCGCAAGGTTCTAATCAGTCCCCGGGTCGTTTTGGTGGATACCCTGGTCGATTCGGAGGGCGTGGTCGCTACCAGCCACGAGTGGCTGTTCAACAAGGCGCGCACTATGTTGATGATAGTGCTGCCTATTATGTTGAACCTGGCCCTGGTGAAGTAGCTCAAGCGGATCCGTCAGGTGGTGATAGCTACCTGGCTAGCACTCATGATGATGATCCACATCAAGAAGATTATCAAGAAAATGTTCAGGACCACGAAGCGTATTTCGCTGACGGTTATGACGAATACAACGAGTCGTATGATGACGGTCAATGGTGACTATCGTCAAGAACATTGGGGAACGATTGCTTCGTGGGGGAAGCAGTTGTAAAAGGATTTATTGATTACATACCTACGACACAGATTGAATTTGAAAAAGAAAATAAAAAGTACAAGTTGAATGTTCTCCTCGATTCTGGATCGACGACATCATGGATTCATAAGAATTGTCTTTCTGGCAAGGATCTTTCTTTAAGGAAGGTCCCAGCCATTCAAGGAACGACGTTGGCTGGGGTTTTGAAAGCCAACATGGCAACGACCTTACAAGACATCAAGCTTCCAGAGCTCGACCCACATCGAACGATTGAACATATGAATCTTCATGTTTTTGAAGCACCCTGTCGGTACGATGCGATTATTGGCCGGGAAGTGCTCATTGCTCTGGGAATCATCCTGGACTTCAATAACAAGACGATTGAATGGGACGACAAGATATTGCCGATGTGACCGAATCCAATGAAACCCGTTCTTTCTCAGCCTAATGACGATCTTTACAGATCCGAGACGATTGGGAAAGTCGATGCATCTGGTTATCATTCCAAGACTATTTCAGAGAGTAACTATGGCAAAGTCGATGTTGCCGAAGTTGTTAATTCGTGTTCTCACCTGTCTTCATCTCAAAAACGAGACCTCAAATGTTTGTTGCAGAAATACACAAGGTTATTTGATGGCACTCTGAAAGTATTTCCGGATGAGAAGATCGATTTGGAACTGGATCCAACCGTTCCACCTTATCCTATCCGGTGCCACAAACTCATCTTGATGTATTCAAGAAGGAATTGGATCACCTAGAAAAAGAAGGCGTTCTCTCCAAGACTGGTCGATCCGAATGGATCGCAGGTTCATTTATCATACCCAAGAAGGACGGTAGCGTTCGAATGGATCGCAGGTTCATTTATCATACCCAAGAAGGACGGTAGCGTTCGATGGATTTCGGATTTCCGAGCTTTGAATAAAGCTATCAAGCGCAAAGCTTATCCAATTCCACGGATCAGCGATATTCTATCTCGTCGTACTGGCTACAAGTTCTTGACCAAATTGGATATTTCGATGCAATACTACACCTTTGAGCTGAGTGAAAATGCCAAGAATCTTTGCGTGATCGCTACACCTTTTGGACTGTATCGATATAATCGCCTTCCAATGGGATTGTCGATTAGCCCCAATGCCGCCCAAGAAATCATGGAACGTGTCCTGGCGGCTATCAAGGACATCGAGATCTACATTGATGATATTGCCTGTTTCAGCAATTCGTGGAATGATCATCTGACCTTGCTTGACCAAGTCCTTACAACTTTGGAAAAGCACAACTTTACGATCAACCCACGCAAATGTGAATGGGCTGTTCAAGAAACTGATTTCCTTGGTTATTGGCTTACGCCAACAGGACTAAAACCATGGAAAAAGAAGGTCGACTCTATTCTCCGAATGCAGAAGCCCAAGACTATCAAAGAACTTCATTCTTTCCTAGGCTTAGTTAATTTCTATCGAGATATGTGGCCCAAACGCTCACATGTTCTGGCTCCTTTGACGAACCTTACTTTCGAAAATGGCTATCTCTCGCGGTACCCTCGTCTGCTTGAATGTGTCCACGACAATGGACCCGAGTTTAACAGCGAAGACTTTCAGAATCTTCTCAAAAGGGCTGGCATCAAATGCAAACCGACGACTTCGAACAATCCTCAGGCGAACGGTGTAATCGAATCCGTTCACAAGACTGTCCGACAAGTCTTACGAACTTATGTGGAATTGAAACCTCCACAGAAACAAGATGAAGTTGACACGATGATTGAAAGCGCATTGGCTACTGCCATGCATGCGACGTGATGTTCTGCGCATCTTTCTCTCGGTGGTTTCTCCCCTGGTGCATTAACCTTTGGACGCGACATGCTCCTTGACATTCCGTTGATTGCTGACATTCAAACCCTTACGCAAGCTCGTCAAGCTCAGATCGATGTTCGTCTTCTTCGTGCCAATCGAAAAAGAAAACCCGTTGACTTTCGAATTGGACATCAGGTGTATCTTGAACATCCATGCAAACCCAGTGATAAGTTGAGACCTCTGTTCACAGGGCCTCATGAGATCACTCATGTTCATGCAAATGGAACTGTGACTCTGCGACGTGCTCCCAACTTGATGGAACGCGTTAACATTCGACGCATCAAACCTGCATAGTGTCATTGATGCCTCTCATGGTTGGGGAGAGTGTGATTACGTCACCTCGGCTTACACACCTCTGGACTGACATACGAGGATGTCAAACCTCATTCAAGATCGCTCGTCGGCCTCCGTGCCTACTCGTAGCCCTCATAATAATGGGTAGTTGATTGCTTCACACGTGTAGTTCAACTTACCACCTGCCCCGCCCGCCCTTCCCCTCCACCAAACCGCTATGGCTTGTTCAGCGATGACCATTGTTTCCGTAGGCCTCGTAAAAAGTGTACCACGGTGATATTTTGACTCTAATTACCAAATTCGAATCGTTTGACTCTAGCTGCCAAACTCATGCATGAATACACCACAAAATACTATCTTTCGAAATAATAAGTTCTAGGCCATTATATGGGCATTTTCGGAAAGCGTGAGAAATTTGCTATAAAAAAGATATTGGCAGCATGGCCTAGAATCGGACTTACTTCATACTAATCAACAAGTTTCCGCCACGGTCTAGTGAAACGAAGTGTTTTGTCGCGAAGTTTCTGCGTGCGCGCGCGCACGACTTTCCCCCTTTTGTACTGCGCCTACGATGCGCTACGAAAATATTTATGACCATTGACCCAGCCATACAACACGCAGGGACACCAACGAAAATATCGCACGATGCCAATTTTGGCGATACTTGGCGATGGACAGACCTCCTCGGGGTTACGCCAAGGAGCAATAGCGCGGGAAGGCGCGCCATCCGAATTTTCGAGTACCCCAACGGATACAAAAGCAGTTTTGGTTGGTTAATTTCTTTTTATATTGATATTGTTTCCTTAGGGTCTTTTAATATTTTTGTATGTGCTTCAATGATTCAAAGGACATGTCGGTCGTATCATAGCCAGATCACCCCTTAATTATCGAATGACTCGCAAGCGACATTTGGGCGTCCTTCGGCGACATTTCGTCGCCTTGTATCACCGACTGTCGCGAGTGTCACCGACTATCGCCCGAGTGTCGCCTTCCACTAGGGGCTATAATCAGTCAGTCCGCTTCATTCGTGAAAAGCAACCGCCACAATCTCGAGGTTTTGTTGTGAAAAGGGATCACAAACCACGATGGCAGCATTCACAAAACCAGCATGTCGACAACCAACAACATCAAGAACAAAAGGAGAAAGAAGGAGGACAATACCCGTAACTTCGGGGCCTCAGTCCCCATGGCAATCGATGCCACCACTGCCAACCCCGCGAAAAAGCGCAAAGAACGTGCTGCTCCAAACGCCACCGCCAAGGCGCCGCGTCCCTCTTGCTCTTGTTCCACCAACGGAAGAGTATCCAGGATCGACAGGACGCCTAGCTTCAATGTGATACACCCAATCGCCTAAACAACAATCCACAACGGATGAAACCCTGCCAATTGCCGCCAACACAACTCCCAATTCCCGCCAATTCATTCCCACAAAGAGCCAATTAAAGGAATCTGACACGTCGGAGCGCTTTAAAATTGAATTCGACTCGCCAGAGTGGGACCTTGGCGACATGCCGGCGACACTATGTCCGCAACATTCGGAGACACTATGTCCCCAAGTTTCGCCGAGTGTCGCAATTGTCGCCAAATATCGCAGAAGTGTCACGGAATCGCGGCGAATCCCAACGAATCCAAAGAAGCGGCGACATTGGGTGTTACCCTGCGATGCCAGGCGACGAGAGAGAACAAAATGTCTCCGAGTGTCGCCCATACTCGGCGACACTATGTCTCTAAGTATCGCCGAGTTTCGCCAAGTGTCGCCGGAGAATCTTCTTTCTTTTCCTCAGTAGAGTTTCCACAGTCGCCGGCGACACGTGGCGAAACTCGGCGAAACTTGGCGATGTTGGAGACACTCGGGCGACACTCCTTTGTCGCCTTGGCGATAGGCCGGCGACACTCGGGAGACAGTCGGGGAAACACGGAGACAATAAGTCTCCGAATGATGCCCGAATGTCGCTTACGAGTCATTCGATAAGTAAGGGGTGATCTGGCGATGATTCCTTCATTGGACGACCGACGTGTCCTTTGAATCATTGAAGCACATACAAAAATATTACAAGACCCTAAGGAAACAATATCAATATAAAAAGAAATTAACCAACCAAAACTGCTTTTGTATCCGTTGGGGTACTCGAAAATTCGGATGGCGCGCCTTCCCGCGCCATTGCTCCTTGGCGTAACCCCGAGGAGGTCTGTCCATCGCCACGTATCGCCAAAATTAGCATCGTGCGATATTTTCGTTGGTGTCCCTGGGTACGTCCTGCGGACATTTTATTAATTACTTTTCTTCTTTATTTATTTATATTAAACTCGCGAGCACAATAATGTTGCTCTCTTGGATACTCAAAGTACGTACGATACAGAAAATCGTAGATACGTCATCCGAGGGGTTTCTAAAATTGCGCATAAAAGTTTCGCCGCGACAAATTAGGAAAGCAAAAACGACGACTCAGTCAATCCTTTCTCAAGAGCACCATAACACCGCAATGAGCGTCGCCGCTCGCCTTCTTGGCAGTCAACTACTTCAGAGGAAGCTACGTGAAGTACCAGTAGTTGCTGCCTCAACTGCTACACTTTTCAAATTTCGCCATAGCCAGCAAGCGAGAAACAATGCGGTGAATTCGCTGCTTGTTGGAGCGATTGGCCTGCCTCTCGCATACTTTTTTATTGGTAAAGCTGAAAGTGGACCTCAAGTCACTCACGCAGAAGCTGCAACGGCCGCCGCCTCGGCCAGCCCCAGCACGAGTTTTCAGCTCCGGGCGGCCTTGGAGTTCAAAGAAGAAATGCAGAAAATCAAAATGGCGAGATTCCTAAATGAGTTGACCAAACTCGTGGAAGCCAGGCGAAAGGGGGAACTCCAACCACACAAAACGGAGCTTCCGACCATGTGCGATCAAACTAAAGTCGACCTTACCGGCATTGATTTATTCAATCTGACGACCGAGGAAGTTCTCTACATAATGGACAATCTCCACAACGAAGCCAAAGAATTGGAGATAGCCTCGCTAATTCAACTTTTCCAGGCGGCTACACTTCTATTCAAGAAGGAAGACACCCTGGTTGACAAGCGAAACACGGAAACAGTCACCGTTGTAGGTGACATTCACGGGTGCATCCCCAGTATGATGTCCATTCTGGACCTACTGGGAGACTTGAGCGAGGAGAATCGTTGTGTGGTTTTTGCTGGGGATTTTGTCGACCGGGGAGACGACTCCCTGGAAGTTCTGACAACCTTGCTGTTACTCAAACTGGCATATCCAGATCAGGTAGTTCTAGTTCGCGGAAATCACGAAGATAGTATGGTGGCGACTGTCTACGGCTTTGCCGACGAACTCAAGAAGAAGTACAAACTTGACGATCGTTCCATGAAGCGATTATGGGATACGTTGAGCAAAACCTTTGCGGCCTTGCCGCTAGCTGTCGTGACAGATACAGCTTTCATAGTCCATGGAGGGCTGCCCTCCAGAGACTTTCGACTGGATCAGGTACGAAAGTTGACATTTGCCGACAGGAGCAAGTACGACACGTTGGTGCAGCCAACTAGCTCAACTGGGAAGTTGATTGAGAAATTACTCTGGAGCGACCCTTCAGAAATACCAGGAATTCATCCAAACAAGCGGGGCACGGGGGTGGAATTCGGTCCTGATGTCGCTGAAGAATTCCTTACACGGGAAAAACTCAATTACCTTGTTCGAGGGCATGAGCCAACTGAGCATGGAATGAAAGTACTGGACTGTGGAAATGGCAAGAAGGTGGTGACCATCTTTTCGGCAGCAAACTATCCCAATGGACTCGGCAAAAGCCTTGGGGCAGTTTTAAATCTGTATAGTAGCGACGGGGCGTATCGACCAATCCAGTTTCCCTATCAGCCAAGGAATAAACAGAAGTCTAACCAAAGCGAACCCTTTGCGAAAATGTTTTGGAATTTGGCGGAGCAAGCCGAAGCTACAGTAATGTCTCTTTTTACATCCAATCTTGCACCTAGTCTGGACGAAAGCATGCGAAAATTCCTGACGCAGAATAAGTCCAAACTCGTAAGGTCGTTTGAAGAGGTGGAAAAGGACCATCTTGTTACGGTTGATCAATGGGTGGAAGTCATGCATAAGGCTCTTGACCTTAAGAATGTGTCTTGGGAAACTCTGCAACCTGAAGTGGCACCAACAATAGATCCTGAAGGGAAGTATATTGATTGGAGAGAGTATCTCATCGAAAACTCAACAGGAGTTGTGGAGGCCCTCAACGACAAGGAAAAGATGGCGAATGCAGTGGATCACGAGGACAAGATGCTTGCCATTTTTGAGTTTTTGGACGTCAACGAGAGTGGAGCCATAGAAAAGGCCGAGTTCCTGGCAGGAGTTCATATTCTCAATCGTCATCACCTTCCCAAGAACCGTCAAATCCGAGACCCCGACGCCTTGTTTGCGAAATTTGATGATGACGGCAATGGTGTGGTCGGGTTGGAGGAGTTCAAGGAGCACTTGTCGCACTCCCACCTAGTATCTTCAAGCATATCAAAGTCGATGGGAAGGGGTCAAGTGGAGACGCTTGCGAGGAACCACGAGATTCTCAAGCTGGCATTTGAGTTTTTGGATGCCGACGGCTCGGGCACCGTTGACTACGAGGAGTGGAAGGTTGGCATTGATATGTTGAACAAGCAGCTCAGTCCTCATGAGAAGCTTTATGACGCGCGGGAGTTATTCTCATTGATGGATCGGGATGGATCTGGAAACATCGACCTGAATGAATTCAACAAAGTGTTCGGTTCCCTGTAGGAGGCGTCCAGGTGTTTTTCACAATTCATCTCTAACTTCCAACATTTTTGCGCACCTATTTCCTAAACGGTCTAGAGGTAGCAAAGCTAAAGACTTTCGTCCCCCACCGAAGGTGCTGTAGAAGTCGAATGAACGGGGAGCAGCCCCTGCCGGTGCAACGAATCACAAGATGATGACACATCAAGTCTTAAGCGTCAGCTTTGTTACTTTTGGGTAGAGCGGTATCAAACGAACTTCTGGATGGGGAAGGTCCTCTGGAAGCTATTCGATTCCACGCGGACTACAAAGTATGGTATCCACAATCAAAATACTAATTGCGTGTTAAACGGTCCTAGAGGTGGAAAATTTCACTCCGGCGCGAAAAGAGGCCGATCTTCTTCGATCGTCAAGGTAGTTGCAAACTGGATAGTGTGTACGTTACACTGCGTTAACGGCACGATAATACGAGGAAGTACGATACGATACCAGAGAGGCGAGGGTGGCAACCTAAAAATTCGAAAAATTGGGGTCACCAAGGTCATTGGTGAAACCCATACGGCTCTCGTCGAACCGTACACTTGTCAACTCCGAAACTGTCGTATAATCGCTGCGCTTCTTGTCGAAATCTTTATGATCGCTCTCGTCCTGGGGATCGGCCGCGACAAGACTAATTTCGAAGCATGGCTTCGGTGCTTCCAATTGTCTTGGTTCTTCCATCATTCGGTCGACTTTACCAAAGGCTTCTATCTCCCTGTAGGCGTCTATAGCTCTTTGGAAATAATCGTTGAACCAAAACTCGTCCCCTAGGACGGCGTACATTTCAGCGCACCGCTCGGTTGCCAAAGCGCGATCGTTTCGATATCCATTTCGAGCAGCGGTGATGATTGCTTTTTCGAAAAGTTGCCGGGCGTTGTCAGTATCCTTTTCAACGGCGGCCTTTTCGGCCTGTAGCAAGTAAAGAATGTGAACGCAATTAACATTTCCGGAGTCGACCCATTTTTGAGTCTTGGCGATTGCTCTGAGTGCCGTACTCTTCCACTTTTTCTGCCCTCGACCGACTAGTTCAAAGGCAGCGATTCCTTCAAAAAGCGCATTTCGCCAAATGATGGGGTTGGCGGGATTCACCATTGCAATCGAACCGGCCGGGCGAATTAACTTTGCTGCAAGGTCAAAATCTCGATAGTAGACTGCAAGCTGGAGTTGATGGCACTGTACTTGGGCCCGAAGTGACGGGCACTTGTCGTTGTCCGCAGTTTGAAGCATGTCTTCGTACTCCATTACTTCTCCCGTAAGAATGACTGGGTCTCCGTCGCACCGGCCCATTAAATTCAATATGGTCTGCCACGTGAGAGACAAAAACAGAAGTTGTAAGGACTGGTTGTATTCTTTCATCTGCCTTGCGTATTCTCGCATGTCTTCTTCGAGATCCGAAAACGGTTTTCCCATACAATATGAAAAGAAGCAAAACAAGGTGATATTCATGAAACCGTAGTGAAGATCCCCTGTTTCCAGGCCAGCATTGTAGCCAGCCAACAACTGATTGGCACAGATATGAAGAGGGTTTGTCCATGGAAGAACAAAACCATACACCGCCGACGAGGGCGAATATTCGCTGTGCATGAGATTTTGTTGCTCGGCCAATTGCACAGCAAGCTTGCAAGCCTTAGTTCCACCGTCGGCATTTCCAAGCGCCATTTCCACAAGTCCGTAGAACGAGACACACTTGGCTGTATCCTTGGAGACTCCGTATTTAAGCGACCATCGGAGAGTCGCCAAAACTGTACACAGAAGTAAGTCTGGATTTGCTCCATAGAGGCTGCTATTCACGGTCGCCATGATATCGAGAGCGACTAAACGCTTCTCGTCTTTCATCTCACCACAGGCCAGCAAGCCTTCCAAAGGAGCCTTGCTTAGTAGCTTCTTGGTCTTGATAAGGCCCCCAATCATGGCGAATTTTCCAGCAATGCCCAAGCGAAACTTGAACCCAAGGTCTTTCAGGACTTCTACCGCAAGAGAAATTGCGTCAATATGGTTGTGCTCTTGCGTAGAAAGTAGCGTAATCATGGCCGTATAAGCCACAATCTTGTCCATGACGGAGCGGCCCTTGAGTTCAATGATTTCTTGGCAATGTTCCCGCATTTGGTCCCAGCTGCCATTGGCATATTCTGCCTTTATCAAGCGAGTGTAGATATCCATAGACAATTCGAAATGTTCTTCCCATCGCTTGTTTTCAGGAATAAGATCCAAAGCTGCCATGAGGTAGTTGCACGACGCCCCAAAGGCAAAGGCTTCCAAAGCCTTTTTACCGGCATTGACATTCAAATCTGTCAAAACTTTTAGTTCCTTGCTGCTCGTAACTAAATCCGACCCCTCGTTCCACAAGTCGACAATCGTAAATAAGAGTCCATTAAAATCTATATCGCCCCTGTGTTGGTAGAGGATGCGACCGATTTCCAATTTGAGTTTGGGCATGAGTTCTCTATCCATGAGTTCGTGTGCGGCAGATCCAATTTGACTGTGCGAAAAACAAAAGGAGCGTCGCCGTTGCAGCTTGCTGTGGTCGTGAAAAGCTTCCAAAATTCCGTCGTCTTCGAGTGACGTCAATATGTCTGTTGTTGATCGTTGAGCAATTTGTTGTCGCTGTTGTTGTTCCGCCCAGATGCCTGCCGTATTCAGATTTTGTACAACCAACGTGACAAGATCTTCCTCAAAACTCGCACCCAGGCACCCTACCACTTGTAATACAACCTTCGCATCGGGTGGCAGCTTTTCCATTTTCTCCATTAATACTGTCAACACATTATTCGCAACCACAGTGCTTCTTTTGATTTCGGCTGCATCCCATTCCCATTTCATGGTAGCAATACTATATCTGAGATATCCCCCATCCCTGAGTGCCGACAAGAATTGAATCAAGAAAAAAGCATTGCCTTGGACTCTAGTGTATGCAATACGAGCAAGTTCTTGCACGTCTTCCGATTTGAGTAGAGTCATTAAAAGAGCCTCTACGGATTCGATCGACAGGTTCTCGATGAGAACACGGGTAGGCTTCATTTGGCGTTTGTCTTGGACACGTTGAATGAGTTTGGAAACTGGGTGCTTGGTCTCAACCCCCATGTCCATTTCGTCGTCGCGATAGGTGCAGATGATCAAGAGAGTATGTGATAATGCGCGATCATTCAAAATCATTTCCATTAGTTGAATCGACGCAGGATCCATCCATTGTATGTCATCCAAAAACAGCACGACTCGATGTTCCGGTTGACAAATTGCGTGCATAAAGCGCCGCAGCAAGAATTTGAATTTCTCCTTTGACTTGACCATGTCATATTCGGCATCGTTACTTAGTAATGTGGGTCTCTTGTCCCCCGCTTCGTAGACTAGTTCACCCAAATTTGGCACCAGGTCTAGCAGCAGGTTGTAATCAGCCCCCACGGCTTGCAAAATGGCATCTTGAGTCTTTGACTCGTAGAGTGGGTGCGTCCGGATATCCGAGCACAGTTGCGCCAATGCCGAAATAAAGGCTCCATGTGGAACATGGAGGTAAGCGTCGTACCGTCCAAAGGCGTACATGACGGCGTCGCCCTCTCTGGTCTCCAATTGCGAATAGAATTCCTTGACGAGCGCCGTTTTCCCCGTACCCGAGGCACCCCCGACTAGGATCAAGTTGAGCTGATCGTGGGCGCTTCCGGCAATTTTGAAGTTCTCAAAGGCGTCTTTCAGCGCCTTCAATTCTTCCTGTCGCCCATACAAACCCAGGGCGTTGAAGTTGAGAGTGTTGAGCTCCTGATACATGGCCGACGTCCGCGACGAAAATGCCGAGGCAGGTTTGTGAGCTTTGGGGGCAGACGCGATGCCGGTATTCCACGAGCCGCTGTCGTTGGAGGAACGCAACATGTGGCCACTGCCACTGCCGCCGCCGGCACTCCCGGTGGCACCATACTGCACCGAGAACGAACCACTGCCGCCGCCACCGGCGCTGCCAGCACTACTCGTAGATAAGCGGCCGGGACGCCCCCTGGTGGAATCCATCGATGCTTCGACGCGCTGCATATTGATCAATATACTATTATATTGGTTGCATTGATGCCGATAATGCCTTTGCACTAGAGGATCGGTCTGCTGGTTTAAGGAAGCTCTGCTTCTTCATTCTGCTCGGCAACAGAGACTGACTGATGTCGTGGCGTCGTCAATTTCGTTTTTGGCGAATTAGGCGAAGCGACAATGACTCTCACATAAGTACTCTCATAAGGCAGGGTCATTATTAGGGCAGGTTCTTATTAGGCATAATTCCAACACATACTGCCTGGTACGCGGGAGAACCGGGGGCGAGATAGGATAAACCTTACCTTGTCACCTCACCATCATTATTCCTATCGTAACTCCCCCCTCCTGTTACTGTCTGTCGACTAGCCTCGTGATGACAATGAAGAGAATAGAAACAGGTTTCCTCGACACCGATCTGCCTGCAAGAACAACCGTTGCTTTGGCCGAGGAGAATTCCGGGGCGGCGCTGTCGGCGGCGACCTATGAAAGTTCCAAAAGTGATGTTTTGCGATCGGGCCACAGCCAACACTCGTCGAGTTCCAAGAATCGGCCGCATCAGCCTGTTAGCGTCTTGTCGAGCCAGACATCCGAGGTATTCGAAGAGCTAAATCGTCTCAAATTTTCTTCCCTGGGTCTGTATGGACGAGACGTGGAACTTCGAGTTCTCTTGGAATTCTTTGACGGGCTTGCTACACCAGACGACGACGGGGATCCGAAAGAACAGCCGCCTAGCATGCTCAAGTCGCTAAATCTAATTGCAGTGAGGGGGGAGGCAGGCGCTGGAAAGTCAGCTCTGTTCAAAGAGTTTAGCGCTCGGCTTCGCAAGCGACACAAGGGAGTAACGGTTGCCTGGGGGGAGTGTAATCTGCACGTGCCGACTCCGTACGGGGCCTTTACGTCCATCTTGACGCAACTCTGTGATGACATTCGATCGCATGCACTATACGAATCAAAAATTCAAAAGGCCATTCTAAAGGCCGTTGGAAGGGACTACAGACTATTGTTGGATCTGATACCAAACATCGGAGAACTCATCTTCGAAGCGGGTGACCAGGCTGCTGCTGCCCACGAATCCTCCCAAGACTCTAGCAGTTACAATATTGTCAAGTCCAAAGAACGCTTCAAATTCTTGCTGCGAAGATTTCTACATGCTGTTTGTCGACCAGAGCACATGGTCGTTTTTGTGTTCGACGATGTTCAGTGGATGGACCCTGCCTCTCTCCAGCTGTTGGAAATCGTGCTCAACGATACAGTACTGGAGCGATCTTTGTTGGTGATTTGTGTTCATCGAAATGATCAACTAGACGAAACGCACAACGTGGCCCAGCTGCTTAGTCGTATCCAAGAAACGCGAGGAAGAGTTGCGAAAATTATGGATCTCCCAAACTTGTCCCGAGATTCCATGGAATCGTGGATTGCGGACTTGCTGAGTACAGATCGGGAACGGGTTCACGAACTATCTGATATTGTCTATCGGCGTGTGGATGGAAATTTATTTTTTGCTATTCAATTCCTCACCACACTGCGGGATTCGGGACATTTGTATTATAATATCGCCAGCATGAAGTGGTCGTGGCGCCAAACTGACATTCAATCGAGCACGGAGGTTACACGCAACGTCCTGGCAGCCTTAATGGAAAAGGTTGAAAGATTGCCGGCAGATGCAAAACAGCTACTTCAAGTCGTGGCGTGCCTCGGCGCGAGCTTCGATGATGAACTGGTTTGCTTGATCACGGCCAATCTTGATGATAGCATTCACCTAGTGACTGCTAGTGACGGAAAGACGGCACGAAGTCCAAAGCAAATACTTGACTCGTTGGAAGAACAAGGCTTACTCGAGTTGCTTCCCAATCATGGTGCTGCCGAGTCGTTGTCCAAACGAAAATATTGCTTCCCGCATAGTCAGATAGGACTTGCAGCTCACGAGATCTTGGATGCCGGAAGCGTGTCTCGAATCAAGTTTCAAGTTGGACGAGTCCTGTTTGCAAACAAAGACTATTTTGACTACCACAATCTCTTGTTTACCACGGTTGATCTTTGGAATGCCGGTGCTGACTTTGTCCAGGGCAGTAAACAGAGCAGAATCCTGGTCGACCTCAATTTCGAAGCTGGAAAGAGGGCGATTCGGTCGTTGGCTTTTGAAGCTGCCATTAACTACTTGAAACAAGCGCTGTATCACATACCTGAATCAAAACAATGGACTGGCCACTACCAGTTGACGCTGGGGATTTACAACTGTCTGATAAAGGCAGAATATGCCAATGGCAGCTGGGACCAAATGCGGGAACATTGCCAAGAAATCATTGAACTCAAGGGCCGCTCCGTCATGGACAAGATTGTGGCTTATACGGCCATGATTACGCTACTTTCTACGCAAGAGCACAACCATATTGACGCAATTTCTCTCGCGGTAGAAGTCCTGAAAGACCTTGGGTTCAAGTTTCGCTTGGGCATTGCTGGAAAATTCGCCATGATTGGGGGCATTATCAAGACCAAGAAGCTACTAAGCAAGGCTCCTTTGGAAGGCTTGCTGGCCCGTGGCGAGATGAGAGACGAGAAGCGTTTAGTCGCTCTTGATATCATGGCGACCGTGAATAGCAGCCTCTATGGAGCAAATCCAGACTTACTTCTGTGTACAGTTTTGGCGACTCTCCGATGGTCGCTTAAATACGGAGTCTCCAAGGATACAGCCAAGTGTGTCTCGTTCTACGGACTTGTGGAAATGGCGCTTGGAAATGCCGACGGTGGAACTAAGGCTTGCAAGCTTGCTGTGCAATTGGCCGAGCAACAAAATCTCATGCACAACGAATACGCGCCTACATCGGCGGTGTTTGGTTTTGTTCTTCCATGGACAAGCCCTCTTCATATCTGTGCCAATCAGTTGTTGGCTGGCTACAATGCTGGCCTGGAAACAGGGGATCTTCACTACGGTTTCATGAATATCACCTTGTTTTGCTTCTTTTCATATTGTATGGGAAAGTCGTTGCAAGGACTGGAGTCGGATATGCACGAGTATGCCCGTCAAATGCAAGGCTATCAGCAATCACTCCAACTCCAATTTCTAAGTCTGACTTGGCAAACTGCTTTGAATATGATGGGCCGATGCGAAGGCAACCCTGCCGTCCTCAACGGCCAGGTGTGCAATTTTCAAGATATGCTTCAAACTGCGGACAACGACAAGTGCCTGCCACTTCGAGCCCAAGTACAGTGCCATCAACTCCAGCTTGCAGTCTACTATCGAGATTTTGACCTTGCAGCAAAGTTAATTCGCCCGGCCGGTTCGATTGCAATGGTGAATCCCGCCCACCCCATGATTTGGAGGAACGCTTTGTTTGAGGGAGTGGCCGCCTTTGAATTGGTACGTCGGGGGAAGCGAAAATGGAAACCAACAGCCTTGAATGCGTTGGCGAGAATGAAGAAATGGGTAGATGCGGGGAATGTCAATTGCGTGCATATTTTATATTTACTTCAGGCCGAGAAGGCTGCCATTCTGGAATCTAATATCGGCCAAGCGCGAAGATTGTACGATTTGGCGATTTCGACTGCTGCCCGCAATGGATTTCGTAACGATCGTGCTTTGGCGACTGAGCGGGCTGCTGACATGTATGCTGGATTGGACGAGTATTGGCACGCCGAGTATTTTCAAAAGGCTTCCGAAGTCTACCGGGAATGGCAAGCATGGGGTAAAGTTGAGCAGATGAAGAAGAAAAAACACAACATCAAGGAGCTCATGGAGGAAAGGACAGCCGACAGTCGAAATTCACACCAAAGCCACCCCGAAACTGCAACTGCTGCAGGTTGCACCACTTCGCCGTTGACGGGAATTTGCTTTCCGGTGTAAAATCTTGGTACCAATTGTTCAATCAACAGGTTCTGCTTCAAACAAAAGGACTCCATTGAATCGTCCCTTTGTCGTCTTGTAGAGGACTCATGTGTCAGCGCCATAAAAAAAAAATTCATCATCCCTAGCTTTAGATGTGTTTGTCCAGGGAGATCAACAGTTTCATCCGAAGTGGCATCAATCATACTCGCCTCATTCATGGCATGCCGTGCTCATTTGAAAACATCGGTAGAACAAGATTGGAACCAGCAACAAACCAGCATCATGTCGGACGGAGAGCAAGATTTTGATGAGGCACAGATTAAGTTTCAAATTCGGTGTTTCTCTGATATAATTTCTGAACCTTTGCTGGAAAGCCAGCCTTACTTGGTGTCCCCAGTTTTCATGTTAATGGCAAGTGGCATGGATATGCCTTGCAGACAGGGTCCAAAGAAGGCAGCTATGAAATCTTCAATGAATGAATCTCCGGAGTTCAATTGGACCAGGGGAGCAAAAATCAAACAATTATGAAAATAATCGTCATTTGTTCAGTGACCAGGCCAAACCATGGCACCAAAAACAAGGCCCTCTTTTTGGAGGACGTTTTGGTCGGTACTACGGCAGCACCAAAGGAAGGTATCGCAATCTGGACTTTGGACATTTCATTAGAGATGTCAATGCACGCCACGAGAGCAGACATGGTATGTTGGAGTGGCTGGAAAGATACGATAGACTGCTGCCATATCCTTTCACTTCTGGATAAATTGAATCCGGTCCTTTCTCCAGCACGTGTTCCAATCTGAGATGTAACTCGATGTTCTCCTGCTGTAACCGCATTATCACCGTTTGATAAGTCCTAATTTCGTCGTTATGTGTCCTTTCTATCTTCTTGATTTTGCTCTCGAGCATGACAATGGTTTCCTTGAGACCCTATTGAAAGCCGCAACGCTCGAAGAATGTCGTTACTGTTTTCCTCCACTTGCTGGTTCTTGAGCATTTCCTCCATTTCATCGTCTGAAGGATCCAGAAAAACTTCGTTCTCGTCCCCACCAAATATAGATCATGTTAACCAGCACTTTCGTTGTTTCCGCTTGACAATGTTCTAAAGGCGAAAAGTCGAACGACTTTCAGCCTGTTTTTGCCTTTGCACGCGGTTGAGCTCAAGCTGTGTTTCAGCTGACTTTTTCCGCCTCTCCCGTTTGGTAGACTTTCTAACGTTAGATTTCATCGAAGTTCATCTTCTCATGTAGTTCTGCGAGTAAATGCTGTATTGACAGAATGTCGGATTGATCAGCCCATTCAACCTTTTGTTGGAAGTCGTCGAGATGGGAGAGTAATCGCTTGAGGTCTTGACTGAGGGTGTCGTTAGCTGCAAGATCTGTAGTATCAGGCGATTCAAAGTTCATATTCCAGGCGGATGCTTTGTTGATGGCTGAGCATTGCCGGAATCGACGGCAAACTCGATGGTAGTGACGGAATCGTAGTCCTCATGGTACTTTGATAATAAAGTAATGACACAAAGTTTTTGATGAGGAGTCGTAGTAAATGAAAGGAAGTCGTCGAAGGCGAAAATGTCGTCGTTCCGGCGTGGAGCTGATGCTTCGTTCGCTTTAGCTTGAAAAGAATTGACGGAAAAACAATGAAGCTGTTGATGATGGGCCGTCAAACAGAACTCTACAGACGTCATCGCTCTTTCCTTGTTGGTTCGTTGTCGCCCCGGAGATTCTGGTTGACACGCATTGGCATCACAAGTAGCGATGCAGTGGCTTCGTGGTTCAGGCCGCATTCTGTTTGGGCTTTTTGTTTCCCTTCTTTCCCACTACTTTCCCGTTTCCTTTCCCTACCAACTGGTCCCGCTGCTTTGGAGTGTTTTTCTTGAAGGTTGCCTTCATAGAGTCAAGAGTGGATGCAAGCTTATTGAACCGAGCGAAGCAAGCAAGTAAGTGTGAATTAATGGATTCGCGAAGGCACTTGGAGTTGGGAAACCCTCCTTGACTTACGAGGCTATAAACATCCATTTCTCGTCCAACTTGATGTTTACGAGAGGGAGCGGATTTAGTGGCGAGGTAATCCACATAATGCGATAGGAAACCAACCTGGCGCTTACCTCTATTGCTTTCCCACTTCAAATAGTTGCGAGCAAGCTTCGTGCGAGTTGAAAACGGTGAGGGCATTTGCATTCGGCAATTTCGTATAATTTTCACGATCAACTTTTATTTCTGACTTACACTGTACAACTCTATCCACCCATCCCGCGTACACGCCTCTATCAAAGTACACAGGCGGCCTCTGTTTCATGCAAGACGAAAGCTTCCTTTAATTTTTTTTCGTTTCGGTCTAGCTTGTCAACTTGCCGTTGTGGACTAGGCGTTCAAAGTCGGTGGTAACAATAAGACAAGCGCATGAGTACATGAGAATTTTTCAAAGTAAATCTCCATTCTGACTTGCCTAGTCTTTCCTTTTGCCTGGAACTGATTAGCCCTTTGTCTCAGTAGTTCCACTTTTTTTTCATAGTGATCTCTGTCTGCTTGCAGCTTCCTGACCGTTGCCAGTAGGCTGTCGACCCGCTCGGTGGCGGTTTGTTCCCATTCCACAGCCCACTGGAGGACATGCTGTTGATATTCCTTTGCGCTGGAATCGGCTTGTGCTCTTCCAAACCTTTGGATCGCGGCAAGACTCATGGAACCCTCTGTATCTGCATCTACGCCAGCCTGTACCTTCTTCATGAGCTGTATCAAGGCATCTGACGGTGCCGCCTCCGCTGACATGCGGGTCAATGCCCCCGAGGTTGCGCTGTCCAGGTTCTGCCCCAGGTCTTGGTGGAGCGGTGTGCCGTGCGCCATGGTTGCGAATTGCTGTGCCAGCTCGTCTCGAGAATCGTCCAGTGCCCGTGTCGTGTCGTGATACTTTTTGACCGTCGCAACCAGCGACCGTACTGGGGTCAAGAACATCGGACAGCAGACATTAGCATTGACTGAAAGAAGCCCTGACACCCACGCGATGACTGAAGAAATCGCAAAGAACGAAACTACGCACAATTTCTTCGAACCTTTTCCCATTCTGCCAACAGTGGAACGAGCTCTGGACTCCGATTTTTCGTTGGCTTCGACTCGTTGACGGCACGGTCGAGTCGCTCTTCCACTTTTGCCTTTGCACTTGCCATTTTGTCGATTTGTTTCTTTGTGATTGTTGTTGTGGAGAGGAAATGTTGATGAAACGACGAAAATCGACCCAGTCGATCCAAACGACCCGATACCCGGCCAGTGTATGATATGCATCCCGATCCCACACATACATTCTGAAGCCCCCAAACTTCCCGACTTTTGTAGCCTCTTCTGCGATCGCGTATTTGAAAGACAAAAGCGTACATCGCCATCGAACTACGGCGTCCTTTTGCCATGTCTGGGGAGGTTCTCCGGCAGCAGTTCGCGTTCTGCCCCTTCTTTACCCTGCCTGGCAACCCGAACCTCGCATCAGATGGATCGTCGATTGATGATTTTGATGATGATTATGATGGATCTTGACATCCGACCTCACACAAACACACAACACTTATTTGCGTTCTGGTATTGATACTGCTACTGATCAAAGTCTCCTCTCACTCCTTGCCACATCATGTTCACAGCTCGTCATGTCGTGCGGCACTTGACTCGTCGTCGCTCCTGGCTGTCGTCGTCGTTGCGAACGGCATCTCGGTCGCTTGCCAGCCACGCTCAAGCCGCCGACGGGAGCAGCAGCCAGTCACAGCAACAACGAGCCAGGCTAGCGACGACGGTCGGGGCTTTGCTGGGAGTGGCAGTCGGTGGGGCCGGCATAGCCTTGATGGAGCCCCAGAAAGTCAAGCCCCACACGAGCAGCTCGTTTCAACGGCCCGGTATTCCCTTAGAAGACCCGAACACGCCGCCGCCGCGGCCAGACCTGCCGACCATTGCCCTGGAGGATATGGCCGAGCACAATGACGAATCAAGCATGTGGTTCTCGTTTCGAGGTGCTGTGTATGACCTTACTTTCTTCATTAATGGGCATCCTGGGGGCACGCCAGTAAGTACCCGAATTCCCTATTGACATTGTGACACGTGGCATTCATCGTTGTTCTCGCTCTCTTCAATCCCCTGCTACTGCCACGGCTCGCTACAGAGACTGCTCATGGCGGCTGGCCAGGACTTGGAACCCTACTGGGAAATCTATCGGCAACATTTGCGAGGCCACGTCGTTGATTGGATGGAGAAATATCGTATTGGCAACCTCAGCCCTGAAGATACCGAAAAAGCCCGCAGCTTTCAACACGGTGATATGTTTGAAGACGATCCCTACCGCGACCCAGATTTGCTGCCTTGCACCAAGAAGCCATTTTGCGGAGAACCGCGGATTGAACTATTGACCAACGACTACTATACCCCCAATGAGCTTTTCTATGTGCGCAATCACTTGGCCGTACCAGTCATCGATCCAAAAGAATATGTACTCGTCGTCAAGGGAAAAGGACTATCCAGAAAGAAGTTCAAATTTACCCTGGAAGAACTCAAAACCAAATTCAAGAAATACGAGGTTACCACGACGCTTCAGTGTGCTGGCAATCGTCGCGAAGATATGCATGATGGAAACCACAAGATTTTTATCGCGCCTCATTGGGTAGTGGGGGCCATGAGCACGGCCAAGTGGGGAGGCATCCGGATCCGAGATGTCCTCAAATATTGTGGTCTCGACGTGGATGGATTGGCAAATGGCGAATGGAATCCAAAAGATATTCAGCACATTCAGTTTGAAGGTTACGATATCGACGAAACAGGCTTGTGTTATGGAGGTAGCATTCCTGTTGACAAGGCCGTGGATCCACTTGGCGATGCACTATTTGCTTTCGAAATGAACGGAGAACCGTTGCCTCGTGACCATGGATATCCCGTTCGAGTGATTGCCCCAGGGCATGCTGGCGCTCGGCAGTGCAAGTGGGTACACAAAGTTATTGTGAGTGAACAGGAATCGCAAAAGAGTTGGCAACAAAAGTCATGTAAGTAATTCATCATGAAACGAGCTGGCGCTTATGAATTCGATCAGTCTAGTGCTTACTGGCTCGATTGTAACAGACCGTGGCTTTGCACCCAATGTTGGTTTCGAATTGGAGCTGTCGCATTGGCCACCCCCCCGTCTTGATCAAGGTAGGTACTGTACAGTTCAAAGGCGTTGTAGGGTCACTTTGTCGCAGTCTGGCTCATTCTAAAGACTTTTGTGAACAGCTCCGATCGTTCAAGAGATGCCAGTTCAAAGCCTCGTCTGCAATCCTCCACAAAACGCGATTATCGGAGGAAAACAGGCAACCGATATCACTGTCAAGGGAGTGGCGTGGTCTGGCGGTGGCCGCAAAATCGAACGAGTCGACGTGTCGATCGATGGCGGCAAAACGTGGCAAGCGGCAGAGTTGTACAAACCTATTGGACAACGCCGCAATCGACATTGGGCGTGGACGCAATTCAGTCAAACGATTACTTTGCCACAAGACATTCAAGATCGGCTCAAGCGGGGGGAACGCGTAGAACTTGATATAGTGAGCAAGGCTATGAATTCTGATTTCAACGTCCAGCCCGAACGAATGGAGCCGTACTGGAATGCCCGAGGCGTATGCATCAACCATTGGTATCACGTCAAGACAACAATGGATCCCAACCGAGAAAAGTCATATATCAAACATGATCCCGCACCGCAGCAATTTGGCAATACTCCGTCTGGTGGAATCTTTCCAAAGGAATGGGGTGAACATGGATGGACGATGGACCCTCTCCACGACGATGGAGCCAAGTTTAAAGTCAAGAAAGGAGGGGACACCTATCATTTGGAACAAGAACATAGATAGTGCACGGCAGGAAGCCCGGCCCTATAGTGGGGCATTCTCCGTAGGATGATTCTTTGTTCACAAGAATAACGTCAAGCTAATAAAATAGTAGATATCACCCAGAACTCGTTAAAACGGAGAAGAACGAGGATGTGTGAATGCGCGCAGTAGTCCAGAGAGAACGCATGGTTACGTGCTGGCGACGTTGGCTTTTAGAAAATCTTTGGACGACGATTTGTGACACACCCAGAGGTTATTATTGGTATTGAACAACAGCGCCGTCGTCATAGCCGCCTCCCCCTGCGTTAAACAGTCGACAATCTGGATACTTTGTATGCGCACGAGACGTCCCTCTACGTCCCAAATCCGATAGAAATGTCATTTCGGGAATCCGTTCCATCGGACAACGAATGGTGACACACGCATAGGTTATTGTTGAAAAATAGTCAGCGCTGTCGTCAAGGCTGCACTTCTCCGTCGAATAGTCAATCTGGATATTTTTCCATGCGCGCGAGACACTTCTCTGTCAAAAACAGTCCAACGCTACGATATTCACATATCAGAATAAATGATCGGTGACGTGGCATTTGGCAATTTTCCCTGAGCTAGAGTCAGTCAACGACCATCGTAGCCGGAATCGTCTCTGAAGCTAGTCGTGGCCTTGGTTGTTCGCCAATATTAAAGGAAGCTTTCAGGTAAAGTTCGACTGACGCTTGGTATTCCCCAATGACTGCGAAGGATTACATTTTTTCTGTTAAAGAAGAGTCGATGCCTTGGCCTATTTTCCTCTGTCGCGGTGGCCGGGAAGGAAATGCGTCATCGTTTTCGTGCTTCCAGGTTTAAGGTTTTAACGCAACTCCTCTTGGAGCAATATCAGAAAACGGGTGGAACAATTGTAGTTGCGAGGTAAAATTCTTACTACATGATAGTGGTCGAAAATTCGTCAGAGAAAAATTTAGCGCCAATGCGCAAGAGGACGAGAAATGACAAGATTATTTGATTCTGGATACTGTGACGATAGTCGCTTGCTTCCTCGTTTCAAAAAAGTCCCTAGCTCCATCGATTTTCTTTTCTTGCAATTTTTCGGTGAAGCTGACAAGCTGGATGGTTAAGAGAAATAAACGAAGACACGGTTACAGGAACCTTTTTCGTCGTCATCATAACAACCTGCTCCCACCCCCTGGATCACCCTTCATAATAACCTGCTGTAATACCGTTTTGATTCATTATCACAAAAAATCAAAATGCGTCATCGTTTTCGTGCTTCCACATGATAGTGGTCGAAAATTCGTCAGAGAAAAATTTAGCGCCAATGCGCAAGAGGACGAGAAATGACAAGGATACTATGACGAAAGTCGCTTGCTTCCTCGTTTCAAAAAAGTCCCTAGCTCCATCGATTTTCTTTTCTTGCAATTTTTCGGTGTAGCTGACAAGCTTTATGGTTAAGAGAAATAAACGAAGACACGGTTACAGGAACCTTTTTCGTCGTCATCATAACAACCTGCTCCCACCCCCTGGATCACCCTTCATAATAACCTGCTGTAATACCGTTTTGATTCATTATCACAAAAAATCTTATTTCGGTTTTTATTTCTAAATCGATGGTGGCCCGATTCCCTGCTTCTTTGCTGAACTTACCAGTTTGTCGTGTTTGGTTGAATTTATCTCTTTTGACTTATTGTAGCTACTTGACATGTTTTCCAGTTTACTCTTTAATGAAGTATCTTTGTTGAGCCTTACTAGCGTGTCGTGTTTGGTTGAATTCATCTCTTTTGACTTTTGTTTGTCGTGTTTGGTTGAATTTATCTCTTTTGACTTATTGTAGCTACTTGACATGTTTTCCAGTTTACTCTTTAATGAAGTATCTTTGTTGAGCCTGTTAGTATTCGAATGGAAGAAGACATCAGGTCGATATCGACACTATTTGTTGCACCTCGTCTCGGTATGGTCAACGAGCGGTGCGTGACTTAAAACCAAAATGTTTGGGCAATGTAGCTCAAAATTTCTATTCTGTTGTTGTAGATCATATAGACCTTAAGGTGGGAGAGGGGATTTTTCATCGTGTGTTGGGATGTGACGATGCTGCTCCGATAGCTGGAGGCAGCACTTCCTCCAGAGTACGCCAATTCCGAATTGATCTCGGCTTACGACATTCTGGGTATGTAGCGAGCCGTAGTTAGTCTTGCACTGTGCAACGTCAATATGGCCTCACCTCAGAATGGCAATCACACTCGTTCGTTAACTGACGAATCCAATTGGCACATGCACGTTGTACATGATAGCATCTTGCTCTTTTCGACGACACCCTTGGTGAATGGGAGAATGAATTATCGGTGTTACTTTGGCACGCCTGACACGATGCTCTACTCGATAAGTAAATGATATCTTCCGACTTGATATCCTTGGCCTTGTATTCAGCAGTTTGAATCAGATCGCGTTCTGCAGCGAGTACTGGGATGATTGAGACGTGCACATATCTTAAGCCTTTCGGAGTTGCATCGGCGTGGTCGGTCTTTCGTGAACTTGGTGTATCCTTGAATCATAGCGATGCGATGAGTACAGGATATGTGTGCACCAGTGTCGATTTGGGCACGAACTTAATCCGGATCATCGGGGTTCTCTGGAGCATCATCAGATTCGTAGGTCGGAAAACCTGTGGCAGGTCAAATATCTATCTTGATGTAATTCACCACGGCGATAAATTCTTCTTCATTCGCCTCGATAAAGCCTTCTTCATTCGTCTCATCCTCAGATGCTCTCCCCAGCTCCAACGCGTCGGATCGGACTTCGAGCAAAGGCTTTCGCATTCATGACTGGGGTTGTAGATAGGTGGCTTTGGTTCCGGGCGTTCCGATGCTGTCTTGTCTTTCTGAAGTTCGGCCTCATTGTTGATCACTCTCTCCGCGTCATATCATGACGCTTA
The DNA here is from genome assembly GCA_951394045.1 of Nitzschia sp. DOCU1. Lineage (NCBI taxonomy): Eukaryota > Bacillariophyta > Bacillariophyceae > Bacillariales > Bacillariaceae > Nitzschia > Nitzschia sp. DOCU1. The sequence continues at coordinate 2,294,518 of OX595994.1, read as the reverse complement.
GAATGATTTGCAGGCTCAGAATCCGGCAAGCATCACTATGTTGCATGTATCGGCACGTTTCACGTTGGTAGGCTTCTGAAAATTATGAGATCGAAAGAAAGCGAAAACCTGGTGGGTTTGTAGTGGTTCTTCGCATTGCAATCACAATTAACTTGATAGCGGCTAGCTGATATGGGCAAAGATGACAACGACAGAAGCGGAAAGACCGCGCTGGATGAATGTGGAAAGAGAATTTGAATGATTGCTAACGGTAATTTGCATATCCCCCGTGCCGCGGTGTCGTTATTTCGTGCTCAGTTCCATTGGCATTCACCAATCAGACGACTTGATTCATCGTTTAAAAATAGAGTCTAAGTACTATCGATGCTTTGCTAGACGAAAACGTTACGCCTTTTACCAAACAGTTTGGAGAGTGCTTCCAATCCTTTTGTTCATTGGTAATTTAAAGCTTAAAATTTAAGAAAAATGATTAGAATCCTTTTCATGGTATACTGGATTTGCTCGCGAAAATAGCAAGATTTGCTCCACGTCCCCAATGTAGCGGCTAATATAGTAAGAATGCAAAAATGTAGGCGGAAATATAACCTAGAATAAGCAATGCGCTTAATGCTAAGTATTTGGACTACTTTCAATAAAAAAATATTATTACCGTGGTCAACAAAAACGCAGCATCCGCTAATATGGGAGAGGGAAAAGGAAGGAAAAGGGATTTAAAGGCAAGGGGGAGAGAAGAAATTGTTATCGGAGGAGCGCCATCGCGAATGCTTGGGTGGAGGATTTGGCCCCTCAGCCAAATCAATTGGAGGAGCTAGAGGCGTCGGAAATTCCGTGCTTTGGCGGTTACACCTGATAAATTGGTGAAAAAAGATGGGTTGTTTGCATTCCGTTTGCATTCCTTGCGTACGTTTACGGCGTTTGCGGGTTGGTACGTTCGGAGAAAATTTTCCAGGTGTTTGTGATACGAGGCGGTCTTGAGTTAAGTTCCTGGACTATCCGGAATGTTACAGGCTAAATAATGATTTTGTGCTATTTTTACTTGGGCGGGTGTTCCACAATTGCATCCCTAGCTCGATCGATGAGAGTCTCGACTATGATATGACGATCTCTAACAATGTTCAGTTGCATCCCGTGTTCGATGTACGAGAGTCACGACTAAATCTAAAATCCATGCTACTTTGCTCGATACAACTCGAATCTTTACGATCATAATAATCGCAACAATTTGTGGGGAGGGAAAATCAAATAGCATTAATGGGCCAAAATGATAAGTTGAACGGACTACACAATAACAGATCCTGTGCAATTCATTTTTATTCCTTCATCAGATTCGTTTGCCAACAGAATCGAGTTTGAATTCTTCGCACCGCTAGTGGATAATGATCAAACCGTGGTTTGTAAGGGTCTGGCTTTTCGCACAGCCCACGGTGGATTCTATTTGCGTTTTGTGGCATTTGATTTGAGAAGTTCCAAGCAACAGGAAGGACTCACAGCGTTGATTGCATCCGGATGCTTTCGAAGTCATGGTGGTACTACTATGCCAACAGGCTTTCCATGTGCGCTTCACCGACGCTGTTCGCTGTAGACACTGTTGGATTTCTTGTTGGCGGACAGTGCCACGTGTAGAATGGAGGATATATATGATACATGGTGTAGGCCGCGCCGACCAGGATGGGCCCCGCCTGTAGGCAATTGACGAACATCAACTCCACGTTGTAGTCGGCGTTGGCTTGAGAATAATAGCGCCAGAATACTGAATAGTCCAATCGCACATTAAGCCAGCAGTAAAATGACCACAAAAGCAGAATCGCTCCAACCCGGCCGATTTTCTTTGACCAAGCCTGAAAGGACTCGTCGTCGTCGTCTTCCACCGTCACGACACGCCCTTGCGACTGCGACGGAAGAATCCAACTTTGCCACCTCCACATCCACTCGTATGAAGTCAAAATGACGCCCGAAATAGCCAGCACCGCCACTGCGCAAGTAATTGACAGGACGTACCAGTGGTGAACCGCGAAGTAGTCCATGGCGTGGAGGAGAAGCCCTATTGCCTGCGTATAAAAACCGCCGTACGAAATGACGACTAAAACAATTCGAGGCACGCGACTAAACAGAGAATCATTGTCAGCACTCGTCGCCAGAGCCAAAAATCTCCATATTCTTTGAAGCAGAGGCAACACAGCAGAGAGATCCATGATGGCGGAAGAAGTGTGGATCGGTTAATGCAATCTCTAAACAGTAGTGGGGCATGATCATAACATCAGAGAAAAGGGAATGCCAAGCGCCCCCCTTGCCTTTCGGGGTTGTTTGTAATCGCGAGTGTCAAAGAAAGGAGCACAGACGCCGAAAATAGAAAGACATACCCCAATCGACACGTCAGCCCCATCATAATAAATAATCAAATATTCTTTTGCATCAATCACAACCCTTTCTATCCATGAGACCTGTCGACCATCAGAGTAGGACCACACGAAGAGCAGCCTGCATTGCGATGAAATCGCCCACATCTTCAGTTTTGCTGCTAGTGATATTAGGGAACGCACGATTTAGCAATGCGTTCTTAGTTTCTGAGGGAATTGAGAAAACTCGGTGCCATCAGTTGAGCGTCGTCCTGCCCTCGCCCGAAATCGCCGAATACGTTGGGAGTAAACTTGGCCTCGTTGCGGAAGAATGGGCTGTCGATCAAAATGCTGCAGATGACGCCAATAACAAAGATGGAGCCCCCGCGACAAGAGCTTCCACGGACGAGAAACCATTCAAGACTACATCACTTACAGGGGCGACGAGCCCTAAGGAAAATCCAGTCGACATGGTGGCATTTGTGCCGAGGCACGACTCACCGTCTGAAACTTACGGAGCAAGAGAACAGCGGGACAACGACGCAAGAGGATCAAGGCAGCAAGCCAGGCAACAACGCCACGCCAGATCTAGTAGCATGGGCGAGCTAGACACGACAATCTCTGGAAGAAACTTTGGGTCGACCCAAACAGTAGAGGTTGTGCCCGCTGCATTCAATGGTGCGTTAGAGCCTACTGTTCTTCAAATCAAGCGCCGTGCTAAAGAAGAAGCTCAACGACGACGAGACACAACAGCCCGCCTAGAGGCGGAATCTCGAAGAATGGCATGGGAAGAGTCAAAACGGAGGGCAGAGGAAAAGGCTCTACGGAGAATAAAAGAAGGGAAACACGGAAAGCCTCTCACAGAAACACGCATGGAAAGAAAAACCAAGGTTTCTACAGAAACTGTTGCTCAGCTTCAGGCATGGGTTGAGGCGAGGGGAAAATCGGGGGGGACCACAGAAAAACTGAAACTCTTGGAAGAACAAAGGATTGCTTCCGAGAAAGCAAAGCGAATAGCATTCATAGAGGCAAAACAAAAAGCAAAAATTCCCCAATTCAATCTTGGAGATGAAGACAACGAGACTAAAATAAGTGGCGACGCTTTGGCTGAGTTTGTGGCGTTGCAGCAGCAGGCTCGGAAGGAAGCGGAAATGAAGGCTCGGAACGAAGCACATGGTCCATCCATCTCACCCGCGATTGTCGTTCAGGCTAGACCGTCCGAAATGTTTTCAGACAGCAGACTCCCTGAGAAGGCTTCACTGCCCAATAAAGATGATGAAGAAAAGAAGAACAAAATCAGTTGGGACAATCTGGCAGAATTTGAGACGTTGCAGCAGCCCGGGAAGGAGGCGGAAATGAAGACTGTTCTGGCAGCACCTGATACATCTCCTTTGCCTGCTGCATTCGCTCCGGCTAGACCATTCGGAATGTATAAAGAAAGCAGATTCCCTGGGGATGGTTCACAACCAAATGAAGAAAAGGAGCACATAATCAGCTGGGACACTCTGGCTGAGTTTGCGGCGTTGCAGCAGTCTCGGAAGGAAGCGGAAATGAAGATTCACTGCGAAGAACGTGGTCCATCTACTTCTCCCACAATTGTCGTTCAGGCTAGACCATCCGAAATGCATTCAGAAAGCATACCCTCTCGGAAGGCGCCACCGCCCAATGGCGAAAAGGAGAACAAAATCAGTTGGGACACGATTGCTAAGTTTGCAGCGCGGCAGAAATCTCCGAATGACGAAGATATGAAGGCCCGTCTAGAAGCACGTGGTCCATCTACTTCTCCCGCAATTGTCGTTCCGACTAGACCATCCGAAATGCATTCAGAAAGCAGACTGCCTGGGAACGCCCCACTACCGAATGTAGATCGAGATCGGGCTCATATGAGTGGGATGGCAATGCTAGAACGTCCATTTTTTGCCCAGAAACCTGATGACTTGTACTTTTTGGTAAGTACTATTTTGTTCCTGTGTTCTGCAGTAGTAGCGAATCTGCCTCATCCATGATATGTGCTAGGAATTCGGGGAGGCGGCAGAAGTCCTTGGATCAATTGATAATGAAAGACAATGAGGCAGCGATGGGCAGGGCGCCCACAAAGAGGGAGGATTGAAAGACTGCGCAAAGAGCGGGATGAAACATGGGTTGGCAACGACATCCAGGCAGAACAGTTTTTAGTCATTGGAAACACTATTCGGCAGGAGGACAGAGACGATCCCACGCTTTTGTTTGCTAAAGCTCCGGGAAACGTTGACCAGAAGTACCTTCTTTACTAATCCTGAATGTGATTTTGAGATTAATCAAATAGACAAAGGTCGATGAAATTTGGCTGCGTCTGTACTGCGTACGTAGTCCGAGTTTGACAACCCCTCATCTCGTTCACATAAATTTGGTGGACTCTATCATTAGTAGCGCTGTTGTCCTTCTTAGCATCGCAATCCCAAGCCTTCGAAGCTACCAGTCCATACCGGTAAGGAGTTGGAGTGTGAGTTTCCGCTCGCTGTGTCTACAACAGAGGTAGTTCCAGTGCGCAGGCAGGACGACATTCACGGTTTGGTCGTCATTGCTCACTTACGGCGTCGCTTCGTCACAGGGAAAAGCTTAACAATCAAGTCATGGTTGAGGAAAAGAAGGGCGCACCGGCAGCAGCCAAGCCTGCTCGAGAGTGGAGCCCCGAGCTGCAAGCAGACTGGGAGCGCATCTTGACCGTGGGCGAAGAGTGCATTTCGAGCTCTGAACTGAAGGCGTTGTTGCTCGCGAAAGGCCGAGGCTCTGAGCACGCCACAGGTTTCAACCTTTACGACGGATTCGAACCCAGCGGGCGCATGCACATTGCGCAAGGCGTCTTCAAGGCAATGAATGTGAACAAGTGCACTGTTGAGGGAACAAACGCAACGTTCATATTCTGGGTGGCAGACTGGTTTGCACTAATGAACGACAAAATGGGAGGAGACCTGGAGAAAATCAAAACGGTGGGAAAATACCTGATCGAAGTGTGGAAAGCAGCTGGCATGGACTTATCGAACGTTGTCTTCAAGTGGGCATCGGAGGAGATCACCAACCATGCCGACAGGTACTGGCCGACAATGCTGGATGTTGCGCGACGATTCAACATTACCAGAATCAAAAAGTGCTGCCAAATCATGGGGCGCCTAGAAGGAAATCTCACTGCGGCGCAAATATTGTACCCCCTCATGCAGTGCACGGATGTATTCTTTCTCAAGGCGGATATCTGTCAACTTGGGGTAGATCAACGGAAGGTCAACATGTTAGCCAGGGAGTACTGCGAAGCCGCAAAGATCAAGAACAAACCAATCATACTGAGTCATCACATGTTGTATGGTCTCAAGGCAGGGCAAGAGAAAATGTCCAAATCAGACCCGGATTCAGCAGTTTTTATGGAGGATTCGGCAGAAGACGTTGAGCGAAAAATTAGAAACGCCTACTGCCCCACAAAAGCGCAGGAAAATGCCGAGAACAACGCGGTGACAGACAATCAAAACATTGACGCCGGAAAGGAGTCCATGCATTTGGTCAAGGATGATCTCAAGAACCCATGCCTAGACTACATTCAAAATATTATTTTCAGCCCACCAGGAGCTACCTTCACCGCAGGAGGTACCACCTACACAGATTTTGATTCCGTCCGGGAGCAATTCCTCGACGGACACCTTTCCGAAGGAGATTTGAAACAAGGATTGATTGATGCACTCAACGTTCTCTTGGACCCTGTCCGAACACATTTTTCGACCGACGAAAATGCAAAAAATTTGCTCTCGCTTGTTCAACAGTACAAGAAAGACGCAGTGAATGCGTCCACGGAAAAGGTAGTTAGACGACTGAATCTTGTGGAACTTGGAAAAGTTGCCGCCAAAAGCCACTTGGTATTCGGCCCCGTACCCACCGCGAATCCCACTTTGCAGGAAGCAGTGGACACGTTGGCTTTGCTGCAAAAGGCCGGAGAAAGACCAGCCATTCTTTACCTCTCGGATTGGTCAGCGCGAGTATGCAATGCCTGTGATGCTGATCAGAAGGCAATCGACGCCTACTACAAGATCTTCACGGTGGCATTGAAAGCGCTTGACCCGCTGACGATGGAGAAGGTTCAGATTATCTACCAGAGTGAGGCTATTCTGGCTGACCCTAGCAACTACTGGATCAGCGTCATAAATGTGGGTCGGCATTTCATGTTGAATGATGTAATGGGACCTGAGATGAAGGATTCCGATGGCGCGGGGTGGGTGGTTGCTCGTCTAATGAAGACTGCGGATGTTGCAGGTGTGGAGCCAGCCTCCGTTGCATTTCTGGAAGGCGAAGCGGAGTCGGACGTAATGGCAAAGCTACTGGGTGCATTCTTTCAAGCGAAATTACCAGGCCTGTCGCCACCCGACGTGTCCATTGGGAAGGCACCCTCACTTCTACTGCAACAAAGAGAGTCGGCTGCACACAAGACGGAAAACGATGAGTACTTTTTGTTGGATGATCCCAAGGTATGTGGCCAGTAGTGATTATCGTGTTGGGTATAGCTTTGGCGCCTCAACGATTTCGGACTGATTTTTTGGTCATCGTAGGTCCACGGAAAATCCAAGATGAAGAAAGCGTTTTGCGAGCCTGGAAATATATCCTTCTGTCCACCTATCTCCCTTTCTACGGCTTTCGTATTTGGACTAGCCGACATCAGTCAAGGGGAGTTCAAGATTAGTCGGTTACCAGAAAATGGTGGTGACGTGGTTTTCAAAAATAGGGCTGAAATTGAAGCCGCATTCGCCCAAGGGGAGCAAGTGTTACACCCAGGCGATCTGAAGGGTGCTGTTATTCCAATCATGGTATCAACCTTGGACAAATTGAGTGAAGCAGTCAAGACTGATAGCGAAGCATTACAGGCTAGCAAGGCCCTGAAAGCATTGGCGAAGAAGTTGGCAAAAAACAAGGGCAAGAAATAGATGAATAGTACCCTCTCGAATGATCATGTTGATCTAGTCTTAATTATTCCCTCGTACAGCGCCCTGTGCTTCTATCCATTTCTGATGCCGCTTTGTGACCACGTGATTTCTCCAGCTAGCAGCTCCTTTGGGCGTCCCTGATTGCAAGTACGTCCCCCCACAACCACACTTGATTTTTCCTTCAACCGTGGCAACGTCTGGGTTTGTGAGAATCCCTGGAAAAGTTAGTGTTTGGTTGTTTAAAATAGAATGTTTCGAGATCGTTCTTCCCGCTGCTGCGTGATTTGGAATTATCTTCGTGCTCTTCTCGTTCGCTCCGCCCCCATTGGAAGCACTCGCCTCAGAAATGGTCCCCGGTACCTGCTGGGGTCGAACGACCCTTGACGGATTTTGTGGTGGTGCCGCAAGGTGCTGCGCATGGGGGAGCTGCGGTGGCAGAGGAACAGCTCCCATGGGAGGAGGTATCGTTACCTGCCCCATTGTTCCTGGCATCCCCTGCTGATTCGTGAGCGGGTTTCCGGGGTACCGAACAAACAAATTCCCCTGCTGTGGCAAGACATGTCGGAAAGGCGTCGCGGGAAACCCGGCAAAGGAACCAGCCGCTGCTGCCGCCGATACCGCCATCGGTGCCCCCAACATCGCTGGTTGACTGCCCATCATCATTCCTGTCACCGTTGACACGACTGTTCCAGGAGCAGCTACATTTGGCATGCAGTTTGAAGCTCTCGGATGTTGATTCGGCACCGTTTTCGTGCTCAAAGGATTCTGAAGTGAGCCGTTGATGGTCTGCAGCATGGCCCCGGTCGGCTGAGAACCTGATAACGGAAAAGTATTGATGACAGTTGATGCATTTCCATGCATAGATGTTATGCCTGAAATGCTCGGTATTGACATTTGCGTTGCAGTTAGAGGTCCATTTTGCGTTCCATTCAACGTACGTGGCGCAGACGCCTCGTCGGGGTCTTGGGCGCCACCAGCGTGTGTGGACCGGATTGCTGCTAAATGTAGCTCGAATTCTCTGACTAGGTAATACTGCTTCTCTTGCATGTTTGCAGGGGGTGTCGTTTCCTCTATGCCTTGAATGGGTACGATGTTTGCACACCTAGTGCGCGCGAGTGCTCCATTGACTTCTGCTCCGATTCCGTGCTTATTCTTGAGTCCTGCTTTTGTGAGAATTTCCAGTTCTGGCTGGTTAACGGTGGGCAAGATTGAAGCTGTCTTTCCACAAAATATGTGAAGGCAAATGTCTTGTGAGAACATGGAAGTTGCAGGCGAAGGTTGTGGGAGCGCCTGAATTGTGAGTGCTGCTAGAGACGGGTTCATCGGCATGAATCTGAGCAAAGGACGGCCATCGACGACTCCTTGCCCACATATCCGACATCTTAACAGCGACTGGTCTAGCCGTTGCTGTTCTGCGTCGGCCTCTTCCACTGCATTGGCGGCGGCTTCCGCGGCAGAAGCGATATCATCGTCGTTTTCTGTAGCAGGACTTGGAAGCTCACTGGCGACTCCTCCACTGAGGTCGTACGGAGAAGGATCGGGGATTTGCATGGCTGTTAGCCTAGAAACATTGCTCTGCGGTCATGCCATGACCAAAGGCGATGTAGAAGGTTGTTTCTCTGATCCGTCGTTCTGCTAGAGTTGCTTAACGTCTCGGGATTCGATGCCATCGATGCATCGGAGGGAATTTCGGGTTGGGCGAAGAAAAGGCGCGGCGGGCTCGCTGGGGGAATCGCGAGCAGTTGCTTCGCATGCACATAGGTACAATAGCAATAGGGAAGCATCGTTTGAAAAGTGCAGGCCAGCGCCACAATCCACCATGGCGATGTGCCAGCCGGTTCTTCCCGTATTCCACCGAAAGCAACACATGGCACAAGGGATGTGCTCCCCCTTCTATTCTATAGTGCTCCTTACTACTATTAGTCTCTGACTTGCCCTCTTGCACGATATTGCATCTTTTCTGAGACGAGCTGCCGAACTGCGGCAAAGTTCCAAGGCACTCGCCATATTGTGGAAAGTGCCTGGTGGCGGAGGGAGGAGTTGGTGGTTGGAGTGGTCGAGCTGGGAGGTAGAAAGGTCGGGTCCACAGCGTAACATCGCACCATGCAATTTCAGTACAATTCCGACTATCCCGGATTATCAGCTTCTGGGTCTACTCCTGTCACAGCGAGAAATCCGCTTTCTTTTCCTCCTGCCGAACCGATTCCCTGCGCTAGAATCACCACGAGGGTGTTCCATCCAAATCGCAACCAAGTGGCCACGGTGCAGAATGTGCTCGTTCGGACGACACCCGTGCCCGGATCAACTCAGAACAACGCATCGGCTCTCGACGATGACTCCTTCAGTTCCGGAATGAGCTCGAGCTCCAGCAGCTCTGGTGACAGCATGAATCTGGAGGACGAAGTTGCGACGTCAAACGCCACCTCGAACGGAATGCCGCCCAGTGCCCCACTGGTGCAAAACGCATACTGGATACAGCGGACAATCAGGGAAGCCATTTACGGTCGGGTGCTTTTTGCTGTGGTCCTAAAACGAAGAATGCATGCAGCAGACGGGGCGGAGTGGGAGGTCACCAGTGAACACTGCGCCGTCAAGGAGATGAGCTGGCAACATATACGAAGAGAACGAGATCGACTGGCAGAAGATCCGATAAAGGAGGTTTCAGCAATGCAGTTCATTCAAAAATGGTTTGAGACTACGAGAAGAAGGGGGGCCAACGGAAATCGATCAGATACTGGGGTGGCAGAGTCGTTTCAGGCGATGAAGGAATCAAACATTATGATGCCTCTAGATTTGCTGACAGACGAGCGAAACTTGTACAGCATCATGCCCTACTGTGACGGGGGAGAGTTGTTCGAGAGACTGGATTTGAATGAACGCTTTTCTGAAGAAGAGGCAAGGTATTGGATGGATCAGGTTTTGAATGTGAGTTGACACGGAATTGCGGCAAATACTGTCTTGAAGAAATATGTACACACTCAAGGTAATTTCTTCCTTTGTTTTTGGGTCGCACTGCAGGGAATTGAGAATTTGCAACATGTTGGAATATGCCACAGGGACATGAGCTTGGAGAACTTACTGGTGCACAAGGACGGAGCATTGATAATTGACATGGGAATGTGTCTCATGGTTCCATACGATGACTCAGCTATGGGCTTGACATCTTCATTCAACCAAATGAGCGTTAATGGAAACATGAACCCGGCTGCCACCCAGATAAATGCAACACAGGGGTCCAGTACGCTGATAGTTTCGGGGCGTGGCCGGCCGAGGCATCTAATTTCCCCCCAAGGTACATGCGGAAAGTGGATTTATATGAGCCCAGAAATCTATCAGAATTCTGAGCCTTTCGACGCATTCGCGGTGGATATGTGGGCAGCTGGTGTTATACTTTTTCTGATGCTCACGGGGTTCCCACCATGGGAGAGAGCGTGTCCGACAGATGAGCGATTCCACTACATGACTGCGGGATATCTAGTTCAGATGTTGACGGAATGGGAAATCGGGCTTAGCAGTGACGCGATGGACTTGCTACAGCGCATGCTCTTTCTAGATCCCAAAGACCGCCTGAGTCTGGATCAAGTTCGAGCACACCCTTGGATGGTAAACGGTAGAAGGGCCCATCCACTTGGATTGGGCTCTTGATGTATTGTAAATTGGTACAATAGAAACGAAGTTATCGTATATAGCGCCAAACGTTTCCCGAGCAAACTGTTTCTATGCAGGTACACCCGTTACATTAGGAACTTCAAAGCACCCCCTCACTCTATAAATCCAGCTGGACCCTTGCTCCAGTGGGCACACGTCTTGATCTCATAGTTCTAGCGACGTTGTCAGCTGATCGGTTGGGAGGAACAAGAGGCGTTCGGTCGTTGTTGATTGCCTCGTCATAATTTTCATCCTCGTCCTCCTCATCATCATCCAACATGTAGTTAAGACTGCTGCTTGAGATGCGGCGTTCTATCCGCCTTGGAGAAAGCTCGAGAGAGAAGGTCTCGTCTCGTAAATCATTATAATTTGTCCCAGCATCCTCGTCGTCCGAACCTCTGGTGTTGTAAAGGTCTTCTTGTCGTCTCATCTCCACACTCGGTGAGCGCAGTGGTTGATCCGTTTCAGAAATCGAGCTGTCTGTGAATTCTCCTCTGCTATCCCAAGAAACATAGTCGATGCAAGGGAGGTAGGGATTTTGGTTTGCTTTTAAAGCAAGCACAGATACGACAGCATATGCAAAAATCGAACCATTACACCAGTATGATTCTGAAAGGAAGGTTGTCCAGTTCGATGTCCACAAAAGACCAGAAAAGCTTCCAAAGGCCACCCCAGCAACGGGATGTACGTGATGCGACAGCGCCAACAAGATTCCAACGACAGTCGAATAAGAGACAATTGGAATTCCAAGAAGTGGCAGTCCTGCAGGAAGCAGGGGGACGACTGGAATGGGTACATCAAAGTGCTCCCGAAACACACAAAGTACGGCGCATGTCGTGATAGTCAAACTCCCCGTGGTCCTTTGAACCAATGCTCGCTCCACCCGACGGGCGACCGGTCGATCGCGATCGCTCGCGCTACTCCAAAAGTTGGCTCCCATTGCAAAAGGAGCCGATGTTACGTAGTTCATATCTCTCAAGGTCGAAAGTACAGTATAGGTAAACCCCAGATCCACCGCCAGCCCAGTCCACGTCAAGACCCACAAAACTCTCGCATAGCTCCAACCGGAACCGTATACGACTTCCAGTGCGCGACAACTCCACAATATGTGGGAACAGTAAAAGAGCAGAGGCAAGCCGCTCAAGGGTTTTCCGTGTGAGAAAGGCCCAAGTGTAAAGCCGCGACTGTCGCCAGTGCCTGATGAGGTGTTGCTGCCACTGGTGGGCCTGGAGGGCGGGTGACTGAGCAGCGCTCGTATCGCCAAATGGTAGTGCTTCTTCTGAATGAATCGATTGTAGTTGCCCAGCAACCGTCTCCTGGGAATCTTGCGAATCCAGACTTGATTGAACCACATAAGGTGCACCACAAGCAACATCGTCGTCGTGGCCGAGTACGTCGAATACCAGGCCTGCTCGTCAATGACAGAATGGAGAGGACTGGCCGCAAGGCTAGAGCCTCGCAGTCGGGGCGCATTCTTGCCCTGGGCGCCGCCGATGGTCAAATTGAACTTCTCGTGAAGGGGCAAGGGGGCGACCGCTTTCGCGCTGGCTGACGCGTCGCTTTCTCCTTGTCTTTCCATTTCCCTTCATCGGTGTTCTATCTATGGTAGCCGCCCACTGGTATATTCTGGTGATGGATGTGCAAATTATGCGATGCAAGGAGATTTGAGCGAGAGACGATGATTTTTGTCATCCCGTAAAAGGGGGAAAGAAATTTCGGGGGAAATGGCGCCAATTCTTGGACGCGTCATATCACCCACAGCACGGCACTATCAATCATATCAGGTATGTACATCAATTCTTTGAGAACTCCGTCAGGATCATACCCTTTGCTTCTCACTCATCAGGGACCTGTCATGAAGTCTCTTTCTACGTTCTTGCGCCTCACTTTCTTGCACGCTGCGCTTCAGATGTCACCCGCTCAGGAGCAGATGGAAACCCCCATTGCTGGAGGCTGGAAAGCGTCAAACTTGAATGACGCGATGGTGCTGGAAGCGGCAGAATTTTGCCGAAGTGCCCTTCAGTCGCAAACACTGGATATGCAGCAGAAGGCACCAAATTATTCATTCGAAATAACACCCACAAGCTCCGTAAAAGTCATACGGGCCTTGCAGCAAGTCGTCGCGGGACTCAATTTCAAGCTTACAATCATCGTGGAATCGTCGGGGTCGTGTTCCGGGGGTTTTACTGCGACAGTCTACGATCGATTTGGGGAAAAATCGTTGACGGAATGGGGCCATGAGCTCTCTTGTGCAGAGGGACAGGAAATTATGGATGCCCATAAGGAATCTGCGCCAGGAGATGCCAACTAGACCGAAACCGGGAACTGGATTTTGGATATTATATTTGATTCTAATTTTGTTCTACCTCGTTCCAAAATTACGCAAATAGGTTCCTGGTCGATCCTGCCTTTTTCACAACACGCTTCGTCGTCTTCTCGAGAACGTTCACGGCAGACTGCGCTCTAGAAAGCACACCCCTTCTTGTGCTTTTAGGGTTATCGCCCGCGTGCGGTTCTTTCAGGACAATCTCAACAGAGGCTTCATCGTCATTGTCATCCAAGGATGCGAACTTGTTCGCCTTTCGCACTGCCTTGCGACTTACTTTTCGAGGCAAGTCTTCTTCTCCTACCATCAGAGCTCGACCTTTCGCCGTGGGAGCAATACTCGGCGGTGCCAGGCTGGGCGGCGCGAGACTTTCTGCACAGATGTTATCGTCTCCAGCCTGCTCAACTTTGGCCCTTCGAATCTTGGGCCGTCGCACAGGCTGCGGCTTTTCCTCTTCCAGAATCATCGAGACGATGCTGGGACCTTCGTCACTCTTACATCGCCGAATACTTCTTGACGGGCCTTCTTCGACTTGATCGACCTTCTTTGACCTCCGCAATCTTCTTTCCATGAGCTGTGGCATGTCGCCCGCCAATGAAGGTGGCGTAAGGACCTTTTCATCTGACTTCTCCTCAGACGCGAATTTGTTCTTGCGCGCAACTCGTCTCGCCATCCTCGCCCGTTGCTTCTCAGTGTCCCCAATGGCCGAGGGAGCAATACTTGGAGGGGCCAACTGCTTCCCGCCTTTGCCAAACGAATCGTCAAAGGTTCCACACTTTTCCCCGCCCAGCGAAGCAGAGACTTCGATTTCTTCGTCAATGGAGCGGGTCAGATTCGTTGTAGTGATTGCTTTGAAAAAATCCACAGAGCTCTCAGGTTGATCCGGTCCACAAAGCGCGAAAGCATCGAGAGTAGAGCTGTTCGTATCCTTGTCGACAAGTTCGTTATAGTTTGTCCCCAGAAACCCAAGTAGATCAGCAGCTGGGTTCTCGTCTGGGCGGGGCTGCGTCGACTTTTCCAATTGACGACGTGCCCTGGCGGTCTTCCTTGCATTCGTGTCTTGCATCCTGCAAACTGTTTCGGAACTATTATCAATTTTCTTGTCATCGATCGAAGGCTCATGCTGCGATCCCCCAAGCGCTAGATTTGATTCCGTCTTGACTTCAGCAACTGTACGAGGGGGAGAGGAATCCGAATTGGCCTTTTGGCTGGATTGCTTCTGTGAAATCGATCTAGTAGCCGCATCGATATCTGAGAATTCTGGTGCGTTGCTTGCTGTCTTTATCCGCTGCAGTCCTGGTTCCTGGGGACATTTCTCTTTATTCGTGTCGGCCGACTCTTCATGCGGCCTCTCTTTGTTCGGGCTGGATTGGGTTCCCTCATATATGGACTGATTTTCGTCCATGCAAGACTTCAACAAGGCCACGTAAGGGTCTACCACCTCGTCGGCATTTCCCACGTTCGCTTCGTCGAGGCCGAGGTGACTCAAAAGTGCTTGCGCCGGATCAATCTCCACAACATACTCTCGTTTCTCCTCGGCCTTCTCTGCAGTAGCTGCTTCTTTTTCCTTTCCCTTATGGAAGACAACTCCAGGTGCCCTAGCCTTTTGCTCCTGTACCTCACACTTAAGGCTGGAGGCATTCGAAGAAAGGCTGTTCGGTGCCAACGGCTGTACTTCTTGTTCTGGTTGCGCGGGGGCGGCTGCAGCGCTCCCGCCCGCAACATCGACAGAGTTCGCCAATCGCCTCAGATCATCCCGGCTACCACGTCTTGCAGCCCTCCTTTGGGGTCCTTCTCGCTTCTCATGCGGAGGACTTTCATCCTTGACCAAAGTTAGTCGATCTCTGCTCGATGCTCGTCGTGTTCTAGCTCCGTCTCCGCTCGAACTTCTTCTCCCTGCAGAACGCTCTCTGCTTGATGTCCGACGATCTTTGCTAGAACTTCTGCTGGAGCGAGTACCATCCTTGCTGCTACCGCGGCGGCTCTTCAGCTTCTCAAGAATTCTCTTTGACTCAGAAGATCCGGTCTCTGTTGTGACAATATCGGTATTTGAAGACGTAGCTTTGGGGGGCTCTGTGGCCTCCTCGCCCGTGACTGTTGCTGAAGCGCCACTCTTTTTCTCTGGAGGACATGGTTGCTCGCCTACTGCATGAGCCGTCACGTTTTTCTGAGGCGTCTCCCCCGATTCTTCATCTTGGAACATGTTACGGATGCTTTGTTGCGCTTTGGGGTCCTCTCGGCGGTGCCTTCTACGCTCCCGACTAGAACTTCTGGGGCGTTCAGTGCTCGACGACCTTAAACGATCGGAACTTTGACTTCTGCCTCCGTTCCTACTACATCGTCGTACAGCATCTTGGCTCCTGTCACGACTGGGTCTGGAGGGATCTGTACTCCTCCTCAGGCCATCCGAACTTCTACTCCTTGTGCCTCGTCTAGGTGACTCCGGCCGGCGGGTATCTGAAGGCGTGGCATGCTTTGTCGCCGCGTCGCTACCCCGGGATGAACCCAGATTTGTTCCGCTGTGACGCGATGTACCAAGACCATCGCTATGGCGAGAAGAGCTGAGACTATGCCTGGAGGTGCTCGAAAGTCCATTCGCCTTCGCGGATGAACCCCCTATGGTAGCAGACTTCGCCCCATTAAGATCACTATCATTCTCCGAAACGTCGAGGCCGGCAGCAGAATGGCGGGATGACGCTAGACTGTCCTTCCCCCTCTCTGCTCGTCGCTGTGTTGACCGAGCTCTTACAGCCCGAAGGGCGTCTCGGCTAGAACTTCGACTCCGCCGTCCCCTTTCTTTGCTCGCTGATCGTCTTCGAGCGTCCCTCGGAACTTCCGCCGGAACTTCAATCTCAATCTCGAAACCATGCTCTTCGTCATTTTCCTTTTCAGTCTTATCCCCAGTAATGATTTGTGTCGTGGCTTGCACATCATTCCTATCGGAGCCCGCCTGGACAAATTGCCGCCGTTCATTCTCCAACTCCTCGGCCATGCCGTCAAGCAAAGCGCGGCGACTTTTGCGTGGCATAGCAGTCATTTTTCCTCTTCTGTCGTTATTTTGGTCTTCTGATATTGGAGTCTCACGGGTAACAGAGGACCGGGAGTTATTAAGTTCACCCCCAATGTCGGACGACAAAGAAGTGTCGGTTCTCCGCGATTCCTCTTCTCCGTCCTTAGGTACCCAACCGGTTGATCAACACCCATGGAATGGTGAGAACCACGAGAGGAGTGAAAATATGACATAACCATGAAGCAAGCTCACACTTACTCGACGCTTGACGTCGTCACCGAGGATTCCACCGTCGTCATCAGAACTCTCCTGATTCCCGTCGGCGCCAGCTAAACTTTTCTTTCTCCGAAAAACATTCTTGATCATGGCCATTTTGTCTCTTCCCTCCCTATATTCGTCGCAGTTGCTATGGCTCTGCGATGGCTTGCCGACTACCACTCGCAAGCTCTACGGTAGTCGAGGAATGATAGTTCACACGAGAAGTAGCTTGCTCGACGACGGCAAAACGTGCTTTTCGCCCACTTCCGCCCCGCGGGTTCGTAGGTTGACAAGGTTTTGTTCTACCGGGTTCGTGAGGTAGGTACCTGGAGTTTCGCCCACGGATATTCTTCATACGGTTTTTCCCTCCGACAGAGCGACGGCAGAGAGGCGCGAAGAATGGAAAAATATGAAAATATCCAAAGCACACACTTTCTTAAACATAACATTACAGGCCCAAACATATTTGATTATTTATTAGACGGTCTATGACCGATGACCAGAAGAATTTCGCTGGAGACATTTCAGGGCTTATCTATTACGACTACGACCAAACCCACTTGCATTTCATCTCACTTCTTCTTTGGTTTTTTGTGCATAAAAAACCTGACGAAAGGAACTGTCAGGACGTCATTTTTGTCGGAAAGATAATTAGAATGTATTAATACCAATGGAGTTTCAGTAGACAAAGCTGCTGGGTGTATGATACAGACAGTCGGATAACCTTCTGCTCTAGAGTGGTAGTCGTAGTCTCGAAACCGGTCATGATGCTATTGCTGCCACAGACTGCCGGTGCCAGAAGAGTTAACCTAATTCTGCCACACTGCCCTCTTGTTTGACATGATTCGAATGATGCGGTTTCTTCGACCCAGCAACTCGAGTTTGGGAACTTGTTTGGGTTTTTCGCCGATTTCACCAGCGGCTTCGGCCCGTACGAATTCGCCACTGAGACCACCGAGTCTTTTCAGCGCGAAGAACAGGTCTTCAACTGTAGAACCAGGCTTCATCACAAGGACGTCTCGAAGTTTCTGGTTTGTCGCCTGTTCCTTGCTTGGAACCACGTACGTTTTCTGGGAAGCATCCCAACATGTTGGAACGCTGCCACCAGCAGCTAGAATAACTCCAATCATCCCCAATGAGGGGAGAGATGGACTTTCTGCAGCTACCCTACTCAAACCAGAAAGTGAGGCATAGGTAGTGAAGTCGGAAACTGGGAAGACCAGTACGGGTTCTCGTAATATCAAGCTTGACGTAAGGCAGTTCCAAACATTTATCGGCGGTGACAACGAGTGCTTGGTATCCACAACGCGTTCTTTTCTTATCTGCTTGCGCACAAACAACATTTCTTCTTTCGCCGCCATGGGAGTCCCAACATGGGCTCCGTGGATAGGCAATGCCGTCTGGATTTCCCTTGCGAAGACCAAACCAGTATCTAGGTCGCACTTGTTCAAAGCCAGTGCCATCGGAAAGCGCACACCCAGAAAGCAACTAACAAGCCGGTGGACATCCCCTTGATCCCACTCCGCTAAATTATCCAAAGCATGATCGCGCTGATACTGGTCGTCGAGAAAGTGCTCTAGCGCCACTAGCATCATCTGAACTTCAGATTCACGCTGTCCGTACCCGCTGAACATACCCGCAAGTTTGGCCCGGCCCTTTCGACGAATAGCATCCCATTTGGCGGCCACGTTGGAATACACCCATTCTACTAGCTCGTTCCGTATCCATGAAAGATCGTCCAGAGGATTTGTCAATTCCGACTGATCATTGTCCGCAAGGGTTTTGTTGCCTTGGGCATCCGCGGTTCCACTAGCATCGACTACATGAATCAGGACCGTTGCATCGGTGAGATCATTTAGAAACATGTTTCCACGCCCCCGCCCCAAATAACTGCCTGGAATCAAGCCAGCAACATCCTTCAGAAGGACCGGAAGGAACCGTCTCCCATCGGGCGACCGTCCGTGAGTGGAGGCATATGCCGCTGGGTTCGGCGTAGAATCTTCAGGGCAAGAACCACGCGGTGCTGGGACCATACTAAAGCCAAGGTTGGGATCAATGGTGGTAAAAGGATGTGCCGCCATGCTGGCACCTCCACACGCTGAATCGCCACCCCCTGCATCTCTCGAACTATCACCCCCTGCATTGCTGCGTTGCCTTGCAAAAGCTGTCGCGGCATTGAAAAAGGTACTCTTTCCGGCCGACGGTTTGCCTACCAACCCAATGACATAGGTCCACGAAGACCCTCCACTCTTTTTGCTCGCCCTGGGCGACAAGGAAGAAGTTGCGTTTCGAGGAGAGGCAGCTTTCAGGATTCGCTCTGCTATTTCAAGGCCTTCCAAGTTACACTTTTTTATTCTTTCTGGAGACGACAGGGGAATTAGGCCGGAGTGTGCGTCGCCAGAATCGGCGGAAGCCTCTTCCTCATTAAAGGCTTTGTATCCTGCAGACGGGAGAGTGGCCAACATGGGGTTTTGTATTCGTTCCTCGTCGTCCGCTGGTGGAGCATCCAAATACTCTTTCAAGGCATAGATCGACGATAGCACGCTAGCTTGTCCCAGTTCCATCTCTGATGTATCTGTCAAAATGGAAATGACCTTTTCCACTCTAAAATTCGGGAACTCGAAATTGTTGTTATCGTGGAGTAATGAAAAAAACGGAACGGCCTCAATAGGATAGTTGTATGGATAGCGAATTTCCAGCGTCAAAGGGTGGATGGGCCACCTTGTGTCTGAGGTGATCTCGTCTGTGGGTAAAAGCTTCATATGATAGACGATTGGAAAATCGAACACAATTGTACCATCGCTCATGCTATGCATGCCTGATTGAATTAGTATTTCGTCCGGAAAGATTGCTTGGAGTGCTTCAATTTCATCTTGCTGAAGGATAGCGGTTTCTTCGTCTGGGATTATTGGTGATAAAGACGCAGTCTCGACTGGCGCCCGATGGTCAGATTTTGGAGTGGCCGAGCCAAGCGGAACTTCGGACGAGGTAGGATCTGTCAGCACCTTCGAGACGTCCTTTGCGATTGATTCTTGGATAAATTGAATAAACTGTTGAACGCCCGGAGCATTGGTAGGGACGAAATGTTTCCCTTCGTGCACGTATGTGTGAGGATTTTTGTATTCTACGAGCAGTTTTTCGGACTGAGAGGGTGTAATGAGAGGATCGGCTACTCCCCAAACGTGCAAAGACCTCACACCAAGAGACGAGGTACTCTGGCGTAGTTCCAAACCGTCGGGGGTGGGTGCATGATATCCAGCGACTAGGATTACAAACTGTAGATTCGGGTACCATGATTGATCCTCTTCGCGAAGCCGCGCCAACAAGTGAGTCAGTCGAGCACCCTGAGAAAACCCCATTATGCCGATGATATTCTCGTCATTCCATGGGGTCATTTTGAGCAATTCTAACGTCTTTTCAAGTCCCTGATATTCATTTTCGCGTCGACTCCACCATGTCAGAAGCAGCGAATTGTCTTCAACGGGAAATGGAGCGTCAGGGGCAATGATCTCGATCTGAAGTTCAGTTCTCAGCCTCTTCTTGAGTCTCTCAAGTCTCCCTAACAAGATACCACCAGTTTGACGACTACCGTGTAAGAGGAGAATCTTCTTTGCCGATTTACTGGTTGCATCTGTGTAGGAGGTTCCTTTATGTCGTCGGCGGCGCTGATTACTCCTGGACGACTGTCCCTTCCCCGACTCGCCTGACGGGCAGCTGGGCATTGCGCTAGGCAGTTAAAAATACTATCCCAGCTCGGCAATGGGAAGATTACGGCATGTATCGCATGTGACAAAGAGGCCGGTTGTTTTGTGACGCGGCACAAAGGAAGTGGATTTTATATCAATGAAGTGTAAAAGTACTCGTTTGCCGGCTGTCATCATCTCCCTCTCGTCAGCGAGATATCCCTATTTTTTACATCTTTACTACTTTTTCAATTTTTACACGTAAAGACGGAGCGAGGATCGAGTTCATGACTGATCGACTCAGTTGACTCGATGACTCTGCCGAACGGCAGTCGGACCAGCGTGCCTGGCCGGCGGACGTCTATATCATGTCGTCGTTCGCAGCCGTACCATCGCATACACACGTTTGGCATTGCACGTCTGAAGGGATCTTATCATCGTCGCCTACCAGTGGTAGACGGAACCCACGTATGTAGAAATGTACCAGGCAATCTTGCCAGACCCCCTCAGTTTGGCAAGAATCGTCGGCATCCTTGCCAAAACTTTGCCAACCCCCAAATTTCCAAGAAGTCGTGTTACAAGACCCTTACAAGACCCCCCCCTTTGGAAGTGATGGTTAATCGACAAATCCCCACCCCCCTTTAACAATATTGTACACACAATATCCACTTGATTTCCATTGATATTGTAAGCACAATATGCTTCCCCTTTCCAACAATATTGTAAGCACAATACACTTGCCGTTTCCAACAATATTGTATGCACAATATTATCATGCCTGCTAAAATACGTAGAACCTGTAGGCTCGGTACATTAACAGTCCCTTGGAATTTCGCACAATATTGTATGCACAATGTTATCATGCCTTCTAAAATACGTAGAACCTGTAGGGCCGGTACTTTAACAGCCCCCTGGAATTTCTCAATTTCTTGTGGACAACCAAAATCGATGGTATTGTAACAACAACACTCCCCTCACATTTTTACCATGTTGATCCACCCACCGACGACCCTAGCACTGAGGAAGGGGTCCCCAACCCTCGAAGCCTTTGAAGCTCTCCTTAATAGAACCGATCTTTTGAATGAGCTGGCTAAGACTGCTCGCCTGTCTTCCCATATGGAAAGGCGAGTGAAAAAGCAATCCCTCTTGATTGAAATATGGAAGGTATTTCAGTCATGGGGCCTCGATCTCCAGCCAACAAACATCAGAGGAGGAACTATACCCAACCAAACTGCTCATAAAATTTGGTTGCAGCTCCTATCCTCTGTGTACCAAAAGTTTCGGAGAAGCAATCGTCTCAAACCAGCACCAGACCCCAATCCTGTTCTTCTTGTTGGACCACCACCTCCCAAATCCCCGCCCTCTACAGCACCTCCAGTGCCCACAGTCACAGCCAGGCAAGAACCTAAGAACAGTCCTGAAAAGGAGAGTATCTCCAAATCCAGGCAACAACTACTACGGCAGCTAACATTGGACGGCTCAATTGCCAACCCAACTGTTTATCACCAGAAACATGCTCCAAAAAAGCAAGCACCGGCCAAGAATCTCTGGGAATACCCAAGACCTGCGAACAACAAAATACACGCCCTGACAACCAACAACCAGCAGACCATTGCTCCTAGCCAGCATTGCTTCCAGATTGGGAAAATGGTCAGGGTCTACATCCATGAAGAGGCTTCCCCCCAGACCAAAAGATACCTTGCACTGCAGGCGACAGGCGACTTTAGCCCTGAGAAAATGCTGGAAAGGGAGAAAAAATTTGGATCAAACTGTTACAATCGCACTCTAGAAGATGTTACAAAAGAACTGGATCCCAACCAGTGGCCGTCTGGTACCAAAATATACCAATCGCAGGATTGGTATCAATATGAAATGAATATGGCGACAGAGGCCAAGAAAACCCAAGTTGAAGGTGAACTTGCCAGCCTACGGAAGCTATCCTCTGAACTGGATAAACAACATCAAATCACCAGTGTTCGGTCCCAGTGGCTCAGTGCTTTCACAGCATTCTGTGATCAGATTAATCCTGATAAACCCTACAAGGGTTGTGGGAAATGTTCTGGATGTTGGACCCGGTTTGCCCAAGCTGTCTGTCTCATCAAGGGTGCAGCTGGAGTGGCAGACAAGGTCATTGTTCTTCTCTGGGGAGCTGTTTTTAGATCGCCCAATTATGGCAACTTTTCTTTCAAGGACTGGGCTTCCATCTCCATATGCGGCTGCAATTGACAAAATCAATTCCTTTGTGCCCGTCACCAAGCCGTTCTTTGACCAAGACCTAGACGCCGAGACCACGAAAGCAATCGTTAGGGAGTTTAAAGAGGCAAACTTGCCGTTGCCGGCCCACGCTCCTGGGACATGGAACGTCCTCCCCCCAGGCCTACACATCGACTTCGGATATGACGACTATGACTTTGATGATCGCGTCTACATGCCTCTTCCTACTCATTCCTCTGAGTATGAGCTTGACAAGAAGAAACACTTGACCGCACTGGCTCGATTGGGGTACTACCTGGCAAGTACCTACCATCTTGTGTCTGAGTTTGCGCCATTCTTCTTCGATAAAGCGGCGTACTCCAAGTTACTGTACAGGGAGGAAAGCAACAAGAAGAAGATAGACGATTGCTATGTTAGCAATCAGAACTGTCATTTGTACCTGGCGGATGTTTCCTTGATCATGGGTGGTAATGAGGTCAGAGTCAGTGGCCTCGAACCTATCCACCAGAGGGTCCACGCTGACGCTATTGGCGATCAAGACTTTAAAAGCAACAGGGACCTAGATGGAAGATTCCTCCCTGCAGCCGTTATCTTCCCATTGGAAGAAAACAAAAGCAGGTCCATTTACATCAACCATCCTGCAAGGCATGTGGTCACTGTCAGCTACCAACAGTGCCTTCTCTTTTCTGGAGAGCTCCCCCACGGTGGCATGACAACTAGGGGTGGACAAGACTGGAGGGTAGGGATCCATGCCTACATTGATTCTAACTACCACACCAGGAAGCAAGGGACTATCGGCTTGGATAGTAGCAGCACTCTTTACATGCCAATTCAGCATGTTAGACTAACAGAACACCATGAGGTTTTCTTTGAATACTTCAACAAGGAGGTCGACAGGTTGGCAGAGTTGGCCGATGAGGCATTCTACCGACGTGAATGGTTGCATCATCCACCTTCGAAGCAGAAAAAAGGATTTGCCAAAGAAACCCTTGCCAAGATGGTTGCAATGGGAACAGGCCACATGTTTGAAAAGCTCAAACATTCAGGGATGGCAGAGAAAGATTATAAAAAGATGGAGAAAAAGGGAGGCAGCAAGAAACAAGAAAGCAACAAGAAACGTAAGGCCACCTAGGTTAGTACATAACATAAAATAAGGTTTACATAAGAGTCAAATTATAAAAGCAAGGAGATTAGATTAGATTAGATGCTGCAGAGCTTATGTCTTGTCGTCCCTACACATTTTAGGAGGCAGTCGGTGTTACTTCTACAATAGTATCCTCCACCACCTCAGTAAGGTTGGATATTGTGTGGACAATACTCGTTGCTGCAGTACTTTAATTCCCTGTAGACTCTACGCATTTTGGGTATTGTGTGAACAATACTCCTTTCTGCAGTATTTTAATTTCCTGTAGACTCTACGCATTTTAGCAGGCATTTGGATATTGTTGTTACAATATTAGCTGGCGCAGGTTGGATATTGTTGTTACAATATTAGCTCACGCAGGTTGGATATTGTTGTTACAATATTAGCTGATGCAGGTTGGATATTGTGTGGACAATACTCGTTGCTGCAGTACTTTAATTCCCTGTAGACTCTACGCATTTTGGGTATTGTGTGAACAATACTCCTTTCTGCAGTACTTTAATTTCCTGTAGACTCTACGCATTTTAGCAGGCATTTGGGTATTGTGATGACAATAACCCACTAGGCTTGCGTCCCAGGGGCTTAGTAGATCTTCTGCCATGGGATCTTGAAAATTTCTCGGGGCGCACACCTGCATACTGGCACTAATACCCACTACTACCGCTTGTTGGCTTCCTTTTTGGCCCTGGCTTTGGCTATACTCCAAAATTTCACAATGTTTTTGCATGGTTGCCTCCAGGTTGGTAAGGGAAGGCTTGGGGTATGTGTCGTTTTTGGATTAGAGGATCTTTTCCCATGGGGTCCTTGTAATTTTCAAGTGCTGACGAGTCAACACGCACTCTACCGCTTGTTGGCTACCTTTTTGGCCCTGGCATTGGCTATACTCCAAAATTTCACAATGTTTTTGCATGGTTGCCTCCAAGTTAGTAAGGGAAGACTTGGGGTATGTGTCGTTTTTGGATTAGAGGATCTTTTCCCATGGGGTCCTTGTAATTTTCAAGTGCTGACGAGTCAACACGCACTCTACCGCTTGTTGGCTTCCTTTTTGGCCCTGGGCGCTGGCTACACTCCAAAATTTCACAATGTTTTTGCATGGTTGCCTCCAAGTTAGTAAGGGAAGACTTGGGGTATGTCTCGTTTTTGGATTAGAGGATCTTTTCTCATGGGGTCCTTGAAATTTTCAAGTGCTGACGAGTCAACACGCACTCTACCGCTTGTTGGCTACCTTTTTGGCCCTGGCATTGGCTATACTCCAAAATTTCACAATGTTTTTGCATGGTTGCCTCCAGGTTAGTAAGGAAAGGCTTGGGGTATGTGTCGTTTTTGGATTAGAGGATCTTTTCTCATGGGGTCCTTGAAATTTTCAAGTGCAGATGAGTCAACACGCACTCTACCACTTGTTGGCTTCCTTTTTGGCCCTGGCATTGGCTATACTCCAAAATTTCACAATGTTTTTGCATGGTTGCCTCCAGGTTAGTAAGGAAAGGCTTGGGGTATGTGTCGTTTTTGGATTAGAGGATCTTTTCTCATGGGGTCCTTGAAATTTTCGAGTCAACACCCACTCTACAGCTTGTTGGCTTCCTTTTTGGCCCTGGGCGCTGGCTACACTACAAAATTTCACAATGTTTTTGCATGGTTGCCTCCAGGTTAGTGAGGGAAGGCTTGGGGTGTGTGTCCTTGCCGCTTAGTAGATCTATTATAGAAGCAAGATTAGATTAGATACATTAGGTTAGTCTATACATCTAGTACATGTATAGCTTTTGTAGTCATAGTTTGGATGGTGTCCTTGCCGCTTAGTAGATCTATTATAGAAGCAAGATTAGTTTAGATTAGATACATTAGTTTAGTCTATACATCTAGTACATGTATAGCTCTTGTAGTCAAAGTTTGGATGGGATGCTATGAATGCTTCGACAGAGCAAGCATGGCATTTAATCAAGCAGCGACATACTACTCTGAGAGGTGCTAGAACAGCCCTGTCATTCCTGAACCTGGGTGCCATCTGTAGGAATACTTCATGAAGGTTGTTGTTGGCGGTGTCACCAAACTCCATTTCACCTGCAGATAGTACATGATAGAGAAAATTTGAGATGTGCCTCACTTGATTCTGGGGGGTTGAGTTCCGAAGGAGTCGACCAAGAGGAGATTGAATCTTGTACCGCGGGGCAGGCCGTGGGGGGCAAATGGGAGAAAATGTAGTTAGTGCTTGAAATTCTTCTGACCCAGACTTTAGACTCTCGAATATAGAGTTGGGGTGGGGTGGTTGTGGAACCCGATTGCTGTGGTGGGCTACCAGTGGAAGTGCCGAGTGAAGATGACCTTGCTGGTGCTGCTGTTGTTGTTGCTGCTGCTGCCGGGCCATTTGTACTGCATAGTTCAGTGCTGAGGTATATAGTGGCAGGATGCTGGCACTGTACTGCTCCGGTAGTGCTTGAATATGACTTTCCAGAAGGGAAAGTGGGTTGAGGCTTGTGAAGTCCTTGGTGTAGGCAATCTCTAGAAGCCGTTTGGGGTTGCGGTAGATGGCAGAAGATGCATTGACACCCAGTGATCTCTCAACAAAGTGTTTGGATAGTTCTTCAAGGGATGAAACTATCTGGCGATGGTCTTGTTGGTGAAGCAGCCTTTCCATGTCTTGGCCACCTTGGTGAAGGAGTTTTTCTGTGAAGCCCCATATACTTTGCTTCTCTAGCAGGGAAGGATCGGCACGAATCTCTTGAGATAGAACCATAAAGTCAGCCCAGTACTTCTTGGCAGTAGCCTCGTCCACATGGCGTGCGTTGCGCATCAAGCAGGGAAGAGTAGCACCACCAAGGACTCCTAGTAGATAGAAGGTCCTCCTGGCAGAGTGGGGGCCCCAGTCAACCAGATGCTCATGCTCACATTCTTCCTCACGTGCAATGAGCCATCTTGAGAACCCGCCATAGTTGAGTGGTTCCTCTGGTGTTTCCCCAAAGAGGTAACCAGAATACCTTTCAGTACAGTGAACCAAAACAAGTAAGTGCCTCAAGAAACAAAGTTTTGGGTGGCTGTCTCTGAAGACATGCATGTACTGAAAGAATACAGCATCTTTCTTTTCCTTCACAGATTGGCAAAGGTGCCGAATGACTCCATTGGTCACTTTCCAGAGAGAGCTGTTGCGCTCCAAATGATCAACAGTAGCCTCAGCCATACCATCAAAGCGGAGAGCACATTCAATGGAACATAACAGAAGAGTGAAGAATCTCAGATTGGTGATGTCAAAATTGCCAAGCATCATGTAATGTTGGATGTTCTTGAGATCAGATGGTAGAAAGGGTGATTTGGAATGGCTCTTGTACTGCCGGCGGATGCTTTCCTTCCTGAGCCAATCTTTCTGGTCGTGGATTGCAGTGTGGTTGCATGGGTTCCCTCTATTCATCCACTGGCAAATGGGGGCATGATGTTGACATCCGGTGGGCTTGGATGCTAGGCATGGGAGACACTGGGGGACAAAGGGCCCGTCTTGTTGATTGTTCCGGTGAACTTGCACAATAGAAGCATAGAAAGTCTTCAGCCATTCCTGGGCCTTGATCGTCCCTTCGCATGTGATGGGATTTCCATCAATGTCGAGGACAGTATTGTTGTGCAAATCAGGAAGGGGACTGCCTTGTGGAAGGAATTTATGGTTCACAAATGCATGAATTGACCTTACTGACATGCTGGGACTGAGTCCGTTGCCTGGGGGGTGCCTTAAAAGAAGAATCATGCTGGTGTAGTCACCCACAAATGCCAAGAAAAACCAAAATTTTCTAAGGAAATTCTCACAGTTGGAGTGATAGCTGTCAGCTTTACTGGCGGCAATGCGTGGGGACCTGTCGATGATGGTGTGCTTGGACAACATGTAATGGTTGATGAAAGCAGCCTTGCTGTCCTCAGACCGGGGAAGCTGCTGCTGGCGTAGATAGGAAGAATATGCATCTTGGACTTCCCTGGTGGTCCAAGGTAGGAAACTCATGAAATGACCCTGATGGTCCTGGAGCCATGCAGCATCAGTCGGGGAAAGCTGAAGCCCGTGGCTTGACATGGCAGCTGTGATACCGTCCTTTACATGGGATAGAAACATGACCAGATGGGGGCTACGCCATTCTGTTGACCATTTGAATTGGCTGGAAGAATGCTGTCTTTGCCTTTGAATGGCTCCATGGTTGTTGTGCTGGCAACGGCTGCGTGCCATGAGGGAAACGAAACAAGAGAGGTGAGAAAGGTAGGGAGGCTTTCTTGTGAAATGGTATTGTGTGCAAATGTAGCTTGGTATTGTTGGTGCTGGGTTGATGGGTAGTGAATGAGGCAGTCTTGTGGAGCTGCCGGCAACACACAACAAGATTTCAGGGTAGGAAAAAAGAAATATTCCATAAGTGCTTCCTGGCAAGAATCTGGCCGTGTTGATAAGTACTTGGCAAGAACCCTATGTGTTCTTGGCAAGGATGGCCGAATGGTCTGTTAAGCGCTTGGCAAGAATTGTGTTAAGTAAACAGGGTAGTTCGTCCTAAAAGTAGGTAGATTTGGAGAGAGAGCGAAACCTACCGTAGTAGAACTATGAGCCCCTAATGTTTTTTTTCAATTCTCTACTACCGGTAGCTAACTGGATATTGCGTACTCTACAGAAGGGCAGCCTACCCTCACTACTACTGGGAGTCTTCTGCGGCCATCGCCAGTGCAGCAGCTTTGGCCGTCTCATTGATAAGAAATCGCCAACAGACGAACCCTTGGCCCTGCTTTTCGTCGTAGCTTTCCAGACCTCGCTGTAGTAACACGCGGTTCTTGCAGTAATAGTCCATGACGTTCCGGGCAACCTCCAGTTTCGAGAGAATTTCCAGCAGAATGTATTGTTCAATAGAATAAGGTCCAAAACCATCCACTTTCTTGCAACCCGTTCCGTCGAACAAGATGAAACCCATTTCGTCCACTATGTACTTGATCTGATCGTGAAGCGGATTGTGTTTCATGTCGTGAATGTTAATTTGGTCTTTCATTCCAATAATGTATACTCCGGGGTGAAGAGCAGCCATGCTGTATTGGGGATTCTGACGAATCCAATTCCCCTCGACATCTATAGAGATCGATGAATTGTCGTTGCTACTTCCCGAAGATGTCTGCCCTGCCTTGTTTCTCGCGATTTGAAGGAAGTTGTCGTAAAACGTAGACATGTCCTTGAATCCACGGACCAGACTCTGAACTTCCTGGGACACATAGCCTCCTTGCACGTGGTGTGAATACAAAAACTGGACCGTCGGGTACACATGAATCAGACTTCTTTTCCCGTCAACGTCGTAAGAGAGCTTCAGTATCGGTACAGGCACTGGCAGATTTAGCAGAATCTTGCCGAAGTCTTCTAATGGTTTCAGGGTCTCTTCAAAATAATCCTCCGCCGTGTATGCGAGGGGAAGCTGATTCTTCTTGTCGAATGTCCCCATCGCGTCGCTGTCCTGGTTCTTGTTCTGTTGTTTCTGCTTTTGTTTCTGTTGTTGCTTCGTGTAGCTGATCTCCATCTGGCTGTTTTGCTCTCCCGAGAGAAAACGAATTATATTATCAAAAGCATCGTTAGAGGCGACTCGGATCTCGAATTTCTGATGAACGCAATGCCGCAGCAGCCTTTCCACGGTCGACTTCGTCAAATCAAACCCGGCGACTACTTGATCGGCACTGCGCTTGAACTTATCCATCAAAATGTGCCTTAACATTTCAGAAGCAAGTGGATCGCCCAAGACAAACCGAACTAATCCTGCCTCGTGTTTGGCCACGCTCCGTTCAATCGTCTTTTCCATTTTCTCGAGGAAAACATTCACGATCTCGTCGCGGTAGTAAAAAGACTTCTGAGTCAAGTTCAGTAAGGCCACCAATGTCAAGTAGATTGAGGAAATGTTTCCCGCCATCTTGACATCACAGTTATGGACGTAGAGCTGTCGCGTGAGCGGATGGAGCTTGATGTCATTGAGTCCTTCCATTTGCACCTCGTCCGAGGTGGAAATGCCTAGCGTGTAGATGGTGAAAAGCGTCTCGTTCATAGTGCGTGACCTCCCCATTGCTTGCCAAATCTTGCTGAAGTCGTCGACATCGTGGGCCAACACGACACTCTTCGTGAATAGCGGCTGCCCAAAGTGTTTTTGAAACACAAGTTGATAGGGGATATCTTTGCCGATCACGTTTCGATTATCGACGAAGAAGAAAATTCGGTCTCGGAAATCTTTGCCGTATTTCTTGCAGCCATAGTTGTAGAACTCTTCGTCAAAAGGCAAAATCCCGTCAGAGCTTATCGAAAGGACGCGGTCGCTGTTGTCCATTTGGTCAATGTGATAGATATAATGAAACCTTTGACTGCCAAACTTCTGGATCAAAAGATTGCGAACATCATGGATGGAAGATCGCTTGAAGATACCACACAAATCGACAATGACGTTGAATTGCGGAGCATCTGGATTATTCCTCATGTCGCGAGCCTCCCTTTCAAAAACGGATTCAAGAATTGCCATTTCATTGGACGAATCTCGAATAAAATCGGACGAGACATACTCAACGGCTACACTGCTGTTCTTGCCCTGGAACTGAGTAAACCGGCGCTGGAATTCGTCGTTACGGAGTCCTTCGATTGTGTAGGCGTAAAAGCTTCTGTCGATTAAGTTCGGGATCTCGTCAATGCGCCCTTGCCGTATATATGCAAAAGTCGGGTAGTTGTCAAGGAATGGTGTTCCAGTGAATCCAATACAGTCAAAGTTGAAAATGACATCAATGGATGACACGGATCTTGACTGATCCCTGATTTCCATGCGACGCAAGATGATTTCGTACAGATATCGGGTGAGGCCGTCCCTAGTCTCTGGGTGTTTCGCAACAATCTCAGACAATTTCTCGTGCCCGTAAACCAGATCATCAAAGTCCAAGTGGTGCAAGAAATGTTCGTTCCAAAACTCGAAGGAAATGAATTTACGGTCGCTTTGGAAGACGGCATCGTACTTGGTGATATCTTCCATTAAGATGACAAAGGTAAGGTACATCTGAACAAGCAATGGTGAGTTTATTCATTCGATAACCGCTGCCCTCTAACCTCGAATCGACAAACAACTTACGGTACGTTCTACGTCACTGTAGTAAGATCCCGGCATGGCTCGATTCACCGATTCGTAGGGCCGGGCAATCAAGGATTTGTAGCCTCCGATATCATGCATGATGTTCGATACGCAGTGGCGGAGAGTAAATTCATTGAAAATACCGAAGGATTTGTTCAAAGACCTCGACGTATCCTAATCGTTGTCGGATAGAAAGTTTTTTCACCTCGATTAGACATTGGATCTTGGGGGCTGGTGCACAGAAATGGATCTTACCTGAATCTCGGTGTGAATTGCCCCAAACTTCGAATGAAGATGTCTCCAATAATCAGGATTCCCCGACGAGTCTACTAACTCCACCGGACAGTCTCGGTCATAGTAGGCCGCTCTGCTCACTTCGAAGAATAACTCAAGAGTGGGGCGATCAAAGGAAGAAGCTTTATTGGAGCAAATGTTGAAGACGAGCTTGTTACGTTCCAGGAAGTCATCCACCTCATCGGCCACGACCAAGAAATGCTCTCGGTGTGGTTGAATCTTGTTGCACATATTTTCGTAGGTCAGGGCTCTCTTGAACTGATTGAAGGAAGAGATGACGATCCGTTTGATCGGTCGATTGTTTCCTCCAATGACGGTGCCGGCGAATTGTACACTGCGATGCATGAGCGCAAAGATATCGTCGTAGACACGATATTCTTCGCGAAAGTTGAGGTTCAGGCAGTACCGGAAGACTTGAGTCCTGGCATCGGATACCAAATGTTCGGGAACGAGAATTACAAGCACGTGTTTTGGCTTTCCGCCTCGCGCAAAATGCTCGTGGGCCTCGGCGTTGTTGGACAAAAAGGTCTGACAAAGAAGCGGAAGAATGACTTTGGTCTTTCCGGTACCAACTTCCGAGAAATGAAAGCACTCCTCAGCACAAATTATCCGCCTCAGAAAGGCCTTTTGCTCATCAGTCGGTATGATTTGATACTGTCCGTCAATATGCCTTTGGTATCTCGTAAAGTTGTAACAAAGGATGTCGATGAAATTCTGCAGCGGCATATCTTTGTGTTGATTTAAGTCAAAAAACTGCTTTGAAAAGATCGAATCATAGTGCGTGTTCTTTGGTGCTCGATTGAGAACATATAGGATCGCCTCTTTCCAAGGGCCAGTGATACGGGTCACATCATTTTCTTTCTCCATGAACTCCAACGCAATTGACGAGCGCCGAAGATAGAAGAGCACCAATACAAAGAAAGATACATTGCGAATCTTGAGCGCCAGATCCAACAAGTTGATGAGTTGCTGGCGATCCGAGACTTGAAGCAGGTAGTCCGGGAAGTAGATGACCGTTTTTGACTCCGTCAATAGCTCGGAAAGCTTGTAGCTCTTGAAGACATGCTCATCGTTCAGGTCCACGAATACTTCCTCAGACTTTATGAAGTCAACAAGCTCGTGACGCATGCCATAGTAGTCCGTACTGTACTGGCCGCCCTGGTCCACTAAATAGTGAATGTTGCGGGAAGTAAAAAAAACGACATCCTCACTGTCTTCGTACTTGAAACACGGCACAAATGAAATGGCCTCGTTGAAAAACATGGTAGAAACTTCGATCCCAATCCCGTTTATTTGGATCGTTGGTCCCGTCTCAGAGATGGTCACCACAAGAACATTATCCGCAATGAAGATCAAGTACTTCTCTCTTCCACATTCTACGACATGAAAGACATTGGACACTTCAATGTATTTGACCATGGATTCAGTTCTGGTAGCTGAGTCAAATCGAATCTTGTAGAGATTGATCTCGGGCTGACTTGGCCGCAGGTCGAATACAGGTAAATCATCATACAACATGATCCCGTCTCGTTCCGAAAAAGTATACCGCCGTGTAACATCCTCGAGGTAGCCGTTGGTGAGCTTGCTGAAATTGTTTGGAATAATGATTCGAAATTCCTCGTCGCATCGGACCTTGTAGTAATCAACCTCGGTTGAGCGGTTGAGCTGACAGAGCGAAAGGTAGCACTTCACCAAGAGGACGTAGCTTTGATAGTCGGGATCGGCGTTTAGTTCGCGAATGAGCTTGAACTGCCGTGACGAAACAGGGAAATCCTTGTTGACAAGGAACTTGTTAGAGACCTCGAATAATAGATCTTGGACACGACTCCTTGTAATGGCATCCGACGTATTATTTCGGTCAAAGTCGTATATTTGGTTGGCAATCTCTACTTGTAGCTCGTGAGTGTTTCCATTGTGGCTGAGGTCATTAAGAAATGGAAGGTTAAGCAATCCAACGTAGCGTTCATAAAGCCCGAAATCAAGCATGAGCGACATGAGGCAGAGGTTCAATACTTCATTGTCCGACTTGAAACGATCTCCACCGGCACGTTGGAAGACTCCTTCCAGAATGTTCTTGAGATAGTTGTACTCATAGACACGATCTGTAATGACCATTTCATTATGCCCATTCCGCGAGCTCCGACTGACCGTTGGGACTGCCGTACCCACAGAAGACGCCACGGCCAAGTCAAGATTCGATTGATAGGTTGAAACTGTTTCCTCCAAGGGCCCGTAGTGGTAAAAACCTGAATGACCCTTGTGGAAGAAAATTTTCTGGCACGAAACAACTAGCAAGGTACGGATATCCTTCCCGAATACTTGTATATTGCTGAGGTCCGGGTTCCGCCAGTAACACTCGGCCACATTCAAAAAGTGCATCAACGTGTTGTATTTCGAATATGTGTACCCGAGACCCAATTTTATGTTGACTCTCGTCCTTTGGCTGAGATCCACCCGGTCATTAAATCTCGTTAAGTACCTCCTGATAGAACTGCGGCTCAGCTGATTGAGACATTCCTTCTCGAACTCGAATTCTTGCCGATGTGCTTGTTGGCGCATGAGCTCTGTCGTGTAGAACACAGTTTGTGTCAAGGAGTTGATCTCCTTCTCCTTCGGGTTGATGTCCGGGAAGCCCAAACCGACGTATTCACTTAGGAATTGAGTGCTCATGAAAGTCTCCAGGAAAAAACGGTAGGCCTTTTTGGTTTTCCGAAATTCATCTGTAGTCAGAAACTTTTCGTAGTTGTGGCGCTTTTGTGTCGAGTAAAATATATGGTCGGCCAGAAAGTCATTGATAGCATGCACTCGCTTCGTCCAGTCGGATACCTGACCCGAGAGAGCACAAAAATCGATCAAAAATGTGTAGTGATGCAAGTCAACAAGTTCTTGCTGTCCAACTTCGTACTGTGGCATGAAGTAGTACTCACGATACTTGGTCCCCTTTTTGGAAAGCGGAAAAGATTCGACAATCCCCTTCAGATGAGGCTTGATCTCCTTGTAAAAATGCAAAAGCTGATTCTTTCGGAGAGAATTGAATTCGCAAAAGCTCTCCAACGAGTACATGATGGTACTGTTCCATCCGAACATGTAATTTGCTGCACGGAACTTGTAATAGTCCGCGCGTGCCAGCTTGTGGATTGCTCCCTCTGTTCCCGTGACAAACTGCAAGCTTTTCGTGTTGGGAGTTGAATTCGTGGCGCCACTCTGCGTAAACTTCCCATACTTGTGCAATAGTTTTGTACTCCAAAAGTATCTCTTGAGCTCGTGGTACTGTCTTTCATAGTCCGGAACTCGTGAACCTGCTTGCTGAAGATAGCTGGTCATGACGGTATGGTATGGCGAGCTTTTGAAGCGCATAAAATCTAGAATGACGCTTGAATTTGTGAGTGGGCGAAGGATGGTTTGCCCAGTCGTATCCATTTCGCAAAAAAACTCTAGTAGATGACGTGCCATCTGTAAAGTAACGTGCTCCAGTTTGTCGGCGTAGGGAACGTCGATGGATTTCCCATCTCTGGAAGTGACGGCGCCACCGACCTTTGTCAAAACGGCGAAACTGAGAGGATGGGGTGAGGATTTGTTGTTTGCCACCTGAACGGCTTCGAATGATCCACCCTGAGACTTACAGATAAGATTGAAAGTAGCAAGTATTGCCTGTGAGTTGTACGGACATGGCTTTCGGCTGGCGGCTGTCATTGACCAGCAAATACTTGGAGAGGTTGACGTGGGCCTTTTGTTCCTGCATCCCCACTAGGTGTCCTGCGTTGGGTACTAAGTTAATCTTTTTCCACAGCCTGTATATCAATCTTCTCGTCTGATTGGCAGTGACATTAGTGTAGTGATCCGAGTTTTCCTGAATGTGGGCGCTGTCCCCGTAGTGGCATTTCAAGAGCAGATACGCCAACAACGTGCGAAAGGACTCGCCGTTGAATCGACTGAGGCCCGACCTGAGTGGATCATAGTAGACCCCGCTCGGCTTGCTCCCCACGTTCATGACCTGGAGCGCCGTAAAGTGAGCATCGATGCAGCAGACTACCAGCATCTCATTTTGAATGACGTAGTTGATCAAATCCTCGTAAAGCATGTTCTTCCGATCAAACAGCACATTTTCGAGCATGTTGATTCCCAGCGGCGTTGTGATGTGATCAAAGAACTGAGCGACGCTGTTGTAGTTTGAATACCCCTTGTCGAAGTAGTCGGACTGGGCAAACAGGAGGAGCGGAGTGAACGTATAGGGGTAGCAGTCCAGCTCCGGCGCATCGCTGTCGTCGTCTTCCACCAGGGCGTCGTGGAAACTCTCATCCATGGCATCAGCGGAGCGGCTGCCCTTGCCGCTCGTATCGGCTGTATCCACTTCCATGGACGTGTTCATGTCTCCTGCGAATGTAATGGCGTGAATTGAATGTTGATGCGAGATCGGCTGCTTCGCCATGGTCATTTTTTCGCGGCTGACGTTATTCCATGGTCGTGCGCAATGTACTGTAGCACCTACTTACCCCACGTACCAGGCACAATGAAGAAACTTGTGGGAAGGCACTTGGACCAAAGCGTTTGTGAATGTTAAATAATAAAAAATGTCTGACACCATACGAGTAAGGCCATTTTCTTCTGATGACTGATTTTACCAATCAAATAGCTCCAAGTGAAGGAATTTGTTCCTTGAGTTTTTAGATACCTGTGAATCAGTGATGACGTATGTCTAGCGAGAGAAAATAAGATATTGCCCCATTGGCATCAGCTTCTTCCACCCGGATCCAAACAAGAGCCCTCCATCCGATCCATTGGCGGTTCTCGCTTTCTGCCGAAAGATCCTCTCCGTCGTTGTTTCTCGCGCTATATTGCATCGCATCGCCAACTGCGAGAAATTGGAATATTCTCTGTTATCACGGTGAGACCCCGAGGGTCATTTTGTGTCAGCCACAATTTCCAACTTCACTTGCATCACTTCAAGCGTTATCATCACGACCATGTACTCCCAGCAGGGTCGGTCCGAGCAAGATATCAGGCATGTCAAGGGTAGCGGGGGGCCTGCCCAAGGGAGGTCAACTACCGGTAGGACGAAGGGTGTCGAGTTGCTTCATGATACTCCAACAACTGCCGAGCTGACATCCGATTCTCGCTCGAATTCCGATAACGATGTTGGCGGGGCTGGACCTTCCCACATGGGCGATGTGCGCTATTACACCTATGAGCTGCCAAAAGACGATTCAAGGCGAAAGGATAAGAAGTCTCTCGAGCGAGGCAAGGAAGTGGCCCTCTCGCAGATGGAGGCAATCAAGGCCAGAGCGATGCAATCGCAGTCAAAGGAGAGGAAGCGTAAGATTGGCCGAAGCAAGTCTGCCGATACTGGTGCTCTGTACGCGGGGCAGAACGATGATATTCAACATCTAGCAGAATCACTTGGTCTTCCTGCTTCGTTCTTTACTGGAAAACAGGGAGCGCCTCAGTCGCAGGCATCCAAGGCAAGCCGTCGATCTTCCGCGTCAAGTGCTACGGGCGATGGGGCGACTGGCAAGAAGAAACATGGTAGGAGGGCGTCTATGAGCTCCAAGACGAATTCAAGCAGTGACAATCCAGGGTCATCGGTGTCGAAAGCAATTATTGACAAGCCGGAGGTTCAGACGGCTCTTGCTACCCAGCCAAGCTCGAGCACCTCTCCCGTGGTCGCTGCCGCTCAAGAACGCACATTCAAGCCGCAACCGATGACAAGGGAGGAAAAGAGAGCCGACAAGCAAAAGGCGATGACCCGCCTTGAAAGGATAAAGGCCAAAGCGATCAAATCTGCCAATAAGGAACTTGGTGTTGATGAGTCCAACCTTGCAAAATTGATGGGAGTGACGACCCCCGTCAAGTCTGATGGATCGCAAAAGATCGCCAAGAAGCTCCCTCAATCGCCACCCACAATCGACGAAGCTGAACAGATGAAATATCTTGCAGATTCACTCGGGCTCCCACTTTCATTCTTCGGTATCCAGCAGCAAACAACGCCAAACGCGGCAGACCGGCCACCCCACCAGAAACGACCAAGCTTTGGATCTCAAGGTTCGGGAAGATCAAGGACCCTTTTTCATGAAGCCA
This sequence comes from Nitzschia sp. DOCU1, assembly GCA_951394045.1. Classification (NCBI taxonomy): domain Eukaryota; phylum Bacillariophyta; class Bacillariophyceae; order Bacillariales; family Bacillariaceae; genus Nitzschia; species Nitzschia sp. DOCU1. The sequence continues at coordinate 2,257,505 of OX595994.1, read as the reverse complement.
TTTCTAAAGTCCAGGTGGAAGACGATGGTTCCGAATCGGACAGCCAGGACGACGCCCAGCGCGACAATGAAGACGGAAACCCCTCGAATTTTCCCCAATCCCGGCATTTGACTCCGATTCCTGGCATGGCTATTCAATCTTCGACCACTTCCCCGGCAATGCCAAATCATACATATACGCAGCAGCCGATGTCCCGAGAGAAAAAGGGAGAAGGTAACGGGACGGCAGTTATCCCCCGTGGGGCAACAGATATCCCTCCGCAGCGAAGAAGCCTGGTAGATGCTCTGGACACGGCGGTTGATCGATCGCCGTATGCGCCACCAATTCGACAAGAGGGCGTGCAGAGGCAGGTCGGAGGCAATCCGATGCGCGATCTCAAGACTGCGAGCACGGGGCCGAAAATTCTCGCGCGGCCTGGGAGCTTGGCGGCGGCACTTGGAATGACAATCGATCCATCGTCGAATGCCCCACCTATAAGGCAGTCAATGGAATCGGATGAGGGTTCGGAGTCAGATTCGGATGAAAGCTCGGTTGAAGAGCCGTACGTCTCAAAGGATACCCCACGCTTTCGGCCTCAGCCGGGCAGTTTGGCCGAGGCCCTTGGTATGGTTGTCGACCAATCGTCCCGTGCACCGCCAATCCGCCAAATGGGGGATGCTCTTGTAACTACGACGACCGGGTTCCGAACTTCCAACGGGTCGAAAACGGGCAAAATGGACTCCTGTCGCATCAGTCCACAACCTGGCAGTCTTGCTGAAGCATTGGGCATTGTTATCGATCCGTCGTCACGCGCGCCACCCGTTCGACAAATCGGTTCTATGAGTAGTAATAAGTCGAAGGAAGGCTACGACAAGGAAACAAAGGAAACAAATCTCTACACAAGCAGAGACCGGAATGATATACAGTGTTTTCAGCCGCAGCCTGGAAGCCTCGCCGCAGCGCTCGGAATGTCGATTGACCCATCATCACGCGCTCCATCGGTCCGTCAAGCGGGTCGCGCGGCACAAGATACTGAAGAATCTTCGAATTCAGAGACTGCTACTGCGCGTGGATCATGGGACGGCCCACATTTCAAGCCACAGCCAGGGAGCCTTGCTGAAGCCTTGGGCATAGTTCTTGATCCATCATCTCTTGCCCCGCCCATCCGACAAGCAGGCGTTGATGCTCCAAAATTCCTTCCGAGTACGAGCCTGTCGGACTCAGAATCAGAATCCAGTGATGAAAGTAGCGAGGAACCCCACTTTCGGCCACAACCTGGCAGCCTTGCGGACGCTCTTGGTATGGTTCTTGATCCATCATCTCGAGCCCCACCTATCCGACAGAGCGGTGGCGAAGCTCCTGCAATTGCGAGAATATCTGACTCTGAATCGGACGATGGCAGCTGCACTAGCAGTGAGGTTTCCAATAAAGCACCTTGCTTTCGACCACAGCAAGGGAGTCTGGCCGATGCCCTGGGCATTGTGGTCGACCCGTCGTCGCTTGCCCCTCCCATCCGACAGGAGGGCAATGAAGCACCTCGCATGGAAGTTCCCCACTCGTCCGAGTCATCGAAGGGTCCAACGAGAGAAGAAGTAGCACAACCAGGGATGCTGTCTTCGGCTATGGGTCTGGTGGTTCATTTGGGTTCGCGCGCTCCCATCATCGGGCACGTTGTGTCTTCCTTCCAACCTCAACCACAGGTTGATCGTAGGCAACAACCAGTGTTCGAGAAAGAAAAGAAGGCGCTTCGCCATGCTGGCAGTCTTGATGAAGCTCTTGGTTTTTCCTCACAAAAACCGCCGTCACTTTCAAAGTTGTCGTCGGGGACGGTGGCTTCACAGGACTTGGGGGATAGTTCCGAGTCCTCCTATTCCGATTACTCAGGTACCTTTATCGGAATCTCAAAGAATATTCCACTATTGCCTCAAGCTGGTACATTGGACGATGCCATCGGAATGGGCCCATCCACCTGGGAATCTAATGCAAGGCTTTCAGACGAGTCAAGCCGTGACAACTCCCAATCTGGCAGCATTGAAAGGAATCATTCTTCTCAAGCTCCACCTGTGAAGCAAGCAACGTCCACCCGAGAGATGGAGCCATCGGAATTCAGTGACGATGACAGCGATTTGCACGAAATTGCACAGTTCATGCCTCAAATGGGAAGTCTGGCTGACGCGCTGGGGATGGGCATCGACCCGTCGTCCCAGGCACCACCAGTTCGTCAGCTGCTTGCCCAACACAGCCACATACCACCAAAGCAGCATCACCATGATCCTACGACACCCGAACCATCGAACAGAACGGTCCGTACTAAGCCACAGCCAGGAAGTCTCGCTGCGGCTTTGGGCATGAGTGTCGATGTTTCCCGAGTGGCTCCGCCAGTTCGTGCTGTTTCGTCTCCCCATTCAGTCACTCCCAAGAAGAGTATCTTAGATGCCGTCATCCAAAAGAGTGTCAAATCTACTCAACCATCATCGAGCCGCTCGTTCGTTTCCGAGCCCCAACCAGGAAGTCTCGCTGCGGCGTTGGGCATGAGCGTTGATGTGTCTCGAGTGGCCCCTCCCGTGCGCACTGTTGCAACCCCACCGACTAGCACCGCGAAGAAGAATCTATTCGACGCCGTGCTCACAAAAAGTGTTGAGGTAGTCCGACCATCGAACCAATCGGTCGTTTCTCAGCCTCAACCAGGAAGTCTTGCTGCGGCTTTGGGCATGAGTGTCGATGTTTCCCGAGTGGCTCCGCCAGTTCGTGCTGTTTCGTCTCCCCATTCAGTCACTCCCAAGAAGAGTATCTTAGATGCCGTCATCCAAAAGAGTGTCAAATCTACTCAACCATCATCGAGCCGCTCGTTCGTTTCCGAGCCCCAACCAGGAAGTCTCGCTGCGGCGTTGGGCATGAGCGTTGATGTGTCTCGAGTGGCCCCTCCCGTGCGCACTGTTGCAACCCCACCGACTAGCACCGCGAAGAAGAATCTATTCGACGCCGTGCTCACAGAAAGTGTTGAGGTAGTCCGACCATCGAACCAATCGGTCGTTTCTCAGCCTCAACCAGGAAGTCTTGCTGCGGCTTTGGGCATGAGTGTCGATGTTTCCCGAGTGGCTCCGCCAGTTCGTGCTGTTTCGTCTCCCCATTCAGTCACTCCCAAGAAGAGTATCTTAGATGCCGTCATCCAAAAGAGTGTCAAATCTACTCAACCATCATCGAGCCGCTCGTTCGTTTCCGAGCCCCAACCAGGAAGTCTCGCTGCGGCGTTGGGCATGAGCGTTGATGTGTCTCGAGTGGCCCCTCCCGTGCGCACTGTTGCAACCCCACCGACTAGCACCGCGAAGAAGAATCTATTCGACGCCGTGCTCACAAAAAGTGTTGAGGTAGTCCGACCATCGAACCAATCGGTCGTTTCTCAGCCTCAACCAGGAAGTCTTGCTGCGGCTTTGGGCATGAGTGTCGATGTTTCCCGAGTGGCTCCGCCAGTTCGTGCTGTTTCGTCTCCCCATTCAGTCACTCCCAAGAAGAGTATCTTAGATGCCGTCATCCAAAAGAGTGTCAAATCTACTCAACCATCATCGAGCCGCTCGTTCGTTTCCGAGCCCCAACCAGGAAGTCTCGCTGCGGCGTTGGGCATGAGCGTTGATGTGTCTCGAGTGGCCCCTCCCGTGCGCACTGTTGCAACCCCACCGACTAGCACCGCGAAGAAGAATCTATTCGACGCCGTGCTCACAAAAAGTGTTGAGGTAGTCCGACCATCGAACCAATCGGTCGTTTCTCAGCCTCAACCAGGAAGTCTTGCTGCGGCTTTGGGCATGAGTGTCGATGTTTCCCGAGTGGCTCCGCCAGTTCGTGCTGTTTCGTCTCCCCATTCAGTCACTCCCAAGAAGAGTATCTTAGATGCCGTCATCCAAAAGAGTGTCAAATCTACTCAACCATCATCGAGCCGCTCGTTCGTTTCCGAGCCCCAACCAGGAAGTCTCGCTGCGGCGTTGGGCATGAGCGTTGATGTGTCTCGAGTGGCCCCTCCCGTGCGCACTGTTGCAACCCCACCGACTAGCACCGCGAAGAAGAATCTATTCGACGCCGTGCTCACAGAAAGTGTTGAGGTAGTCCGACCATCGAACCAATCGGTCGTTTCTCAGCCTCAACCAGGAAGTCTTGCTGCGGCTTTGGGCATGAGTGTCGATGTTTCCCGAGTGGCTCCGCCAGTTCGTGCTGTTTCGTCTCCCCATTCAGTCACTCCCAAGAAGAGTATCTTAGATGCCGTCATCCAAAAGAGTGTCAAATCTACTCAACCATCATCGAGCCGCTCGTTCGTTTCCGAGCCCCAACCAGGAAGTCTCGCTGCGGCGTTGGGCATGAGCGTTGATGTGTCTCGAGTGGCCCCTCCCGTGCGCACTGTTGCAACCCCACCGACTAGCACCGCGAAGAAGAATCTATTCGACGCCGTGCTCACAAAAAGTGTTGAGGTAGTCCGACCATCGAACCAATCGGTCGTTTCTCAGCCTCAACCAGGAAGTCTTGCTGCGGCTTTGGGCATGAGTGTCGATGTTTCCCGAGTGGCTCCGCCAGTTCGTGCTGTTTCGTCTCCCCATTCAGTCACTCCCAAGAAGAGTATCTTAGATGCCGTCATCCAAAAGAGTGTCAAATCTACTCAACCATCATCGAGCCGCTCGTTCGTTTCCGAGCCCCAACCAGGAAGTCTCGCTGCGGCGTTGGGCATGAGCGTTGATGTGTCTCGAGTGGCCCCTCCCGTGCGCACTGTTGCAACCCCACCGACTAGCACCGCGAAGAAGAATCTATTCGACGCCGTGCTCACAGAAAGTGTTGAGGTAGTCCGACCATCGAACCAATCGGTCGTTTCTCAGCCTCAACCAGGAAGTCTTGCTGCGGCTTTGGGCATGAGTGTCGATGTTTCCCGAGTGGCTCCGCCAGTTCGTGCTGTTTCGTCTCCCCATTCAGTCACTCCCAAGAAGAGTATCTTAGATGCCGTCATCCAAAAGAGTGTCAAATCTACTCAACCATCATCGAGCCGCTCGTTCGTTTCCGAGCCCCAACCAGGAAGTCTCGCTGCGGCGTTGGGCATGAGCGTTGATGTGTCTCGAGTGGCCCCTCCCGTGCGCACTGTTGCAACCCCACCGACTAGCACCGCGAAGAAGAATCTATTCGACGCCGTGCTCACAAAAAGTGTTGAGGTAGTCCGACCATCGAACCAATCGGTCGTTTCTCAGCCTCAACCAGGAAGTCTTGCTGCGGCTTTGGGCATGAGTGTCGATGTTTCCCGAGTGGCTCCGCCAGTTCGTGCTGTTTCGTCTCCCCATTCAGTCACTCCCAAGAAGAGTATCTTAGATGCCGTCATCCAAAAGAGTGTCAAATCTACTCAACCATCATCGAGCCGCTCGTTCGTTTCCGAGCCCCAACCAGGAAGTCTCGCTGCGGCGTTGGGCATGAGCGTTGATGTGTCTCGAGTGGCCCCTCCCGTGCGCACTGTTGCAACCCCACCGACTAGCACCGCGAAGAAGAATCTATTCGACGCCGTGCTCACAAAAAGTGTTGAGGTAGTCCGACCATCGAACCAATCGGTCGTTTCTCAGCCTCAACCAGGAAGTCTTGCTGCGGCTTTGGGCATGAGTGTCGATGTTTCCCGAGTGGCTCCGCCAGTTCGTGCTGTTTCGTCTCCCCATTCAGTCACTCCCAAGAAGAGTATCTTAGATGCCGTCATCCAAAAGAGTGTCAAATCTACTCAACCATCATCGAGCCGCTCGTTCGTTTCCGAGCCCCAACCAGGAAGTCTCGCTGCGGCGTTGGGCATGAGCGTTGATGTGTCTCGAGTGGCCCCTCCCGTGCGCACTGTTGCAACCCCACCGACTAGCACCGCGAAGAAGAATCTATTCGACGCCGTGCTCACAAAAAGTGTTGAGGTAGTCCGACCATCGAACCAATCGGTCGTTTCTCAGCCTCAACCAGGAAGTCTTGCTGCGGCTTTGGGCATGAGTGTCGATGTTTCCCGAGTGGCTCCGCCAGTTCGTGCTGTTTCGTCTCCCCATTCAGTCACTCCCAAGAAGAGTATCTTAGATGCCGTCATCCAAAAGAGTGTCAAATCTACTCAACCATCATCGAGCCGCTCGTTCGTTTCCGAGCCCCAACCAGGAAGTCTCGCTGCGGCGTTGGGCATGAGCGTTGATGTGTCTCGAGTGGCCCCTCCCGTGCGCACTGTTGCAACCCCACCGACTAGCACCGCGAAGAAGAATCTATTCGACGCCGTGCTCACAAAAAGTGTTGAGGTAGTCCGACCATCGAACCAATCGGTCGTTTCTCAGCCTCAACCAGGAAGTCTTGCTGCGGCTTTGGGCATGAGTGTCGATGTTTCCCGAGTGGCTCCGCCAGTTCGTGCTGTTTCGTCTCCCCATTCAGTCACTCCCAAGAAGAGTATCTTAGATGCCGTCATCCAAAAGAGTGTCAAATCTACTCAACCATCATCGAGCCGCTCGTTCGTTTCCGAGCCCCAACCAGGAAGTCTCGCTGCGGCGTTGGGCATGAGCGTTGATGTGTCTCGAGTGGCCCCTCCCGTGCGCACTGTTGCAACCCCACCGACTAGCACCGCGAAGAAGAATCTATTCGACGCCGTGCTCACAAAAAGTGTTGAGGTAGTCCGACCATCGAACCAATCGGTCGTTTCTCAGCCTCAACCAGGAAGTCTTGCTGCGGCTTTGGGCATGAGTGTCGATGTTTCCCGAGTGGCTCCGCCAGTTCGTGCTGTTTCGTCTCCCCATTCAGTCACTCCCAAGAAGAGTATCTTAGATGCCGTCATCCAAAAGAGTGTCAAATCTACTCAACCATCATCGAGCCGCTCGTTCGTTTCCGAGCCCCAACCAGGAAGTCTCGCTGCGGCGTTGGGCATGAGCGTTGATGTGTCTCGAGTGGCCCCTCCCGTGCGCACTGTTGCAACCCCACCGACTAGCACCGCGAAGAAGAATCTATTCGACGCCGTGCTCACAAAAAGTGTTGAGGTAGTCCGACCATCGAACCAATCGGTCGTTTCTCAGCCTCAACCAGGAAGTCTTGCTGCGGCTTTGGGCATGAGTGTCGATGTTTCCCGAGTGGCTCCGCCAGTTCGTGCTGTTTCGTCTCCCCATTCAGTCACTCCCAAGAAGAGTATCTTAGATGCCGTCATCCAAAAGAGTGTCAAATCTACTCAACCATCATCGAGCCGCTCGTTCGTTTCCGAGCCCCAACCAGGAAGTCTCGCTGCGGCGTTGGGCATGAGCGTTGATGTGTCTCGAGTGGCCCCTCCCGTGCGCACTGTTGCAACCCCACCGACTAGCACCGCGAAGAAGAATCTATTCGACGCCGTGCTCACAAAAAGTGTTGAGGTAGTCCGACCATCGAACCAATCGGTCGTTTCTCAGCCTCAACCAGGAAGTCTTGCTGCGGCTTTGGGCATGAGTGTCGATGTTTCCCGAGTGGCTCCGCCAGTTCGTGCTGTTTCGTCTCCCCATTCAGTCACTCCCAAGAAGAGTATCTTAGATGCCGTCATCCAAAAGAGTGTCAAATCTACTCAACCATCATCGAGCCGCTCGTTCGTTTCCGAGCCCCAACCAGGAAGTCTCGCTGCGGCGTTGGGCATGAGCGTTGATGTGTCTCGAGTGGCCCCTCCCGTGCGCACTGTTGCAACCCCACCGACTAGCACCGCGAAGAAGAATCTATTCGACGCCGTGCTCACAAAAAGTGTTGAGGTAGTCCGACCATCGAACCAATCGGTCGTTTCTCAGCCTCAACCAGGAAGTCTTGCTGCGGCTTTGGGCATGAGTGTCGATGTTTCCCGAGTGGCTCCGCCAGTTCGTGCTGTTTCGTCTCCCCATTCAGTCACTCCCAAGAAGAGTATCTTAGATGCCGTCATCCAAAAGAGTGTCAAATCTACTCAACCATCATCGAGCCGCTCGTTCGTTTCCGAGCCCCAACCAGGAAGTCTCGCTGCGGCGTTGGGCATGAGCGTTGATGTGTCTCGAGTGGCCCCTCCCGTGCGCACTGTTGCAACCCCACCGACTAGCACCGCGAAGAAGAATCTATTCGACGCCGTGCTCACAAAAAGTGTTGAGGTAGTCCGACCATCGAACCAATCGGTCGTTTCTCAGCCTCAACCAGGAAGTCTTGCTGCGGCTTTGGGCATGAGTGTCGATGTTTCCCGAGTGGCTCCGCCAGTTCGTGCTGTTTCGTCTCCCCATTCAGTCACTCCCAAGAAGAGTATCTTAGATGCCGTCATCCAAAAGAGTGTCAAATCTACTCAACCATCATCGAGCCGCTCGTTCGTTTCCGAGCCCCAACCAGGAAGTCTCGCTGCGGCGTTGGGCATGAGCGTTGATGTGTCTCGAGTGGCCCCTCCCGTGCGCACTGTTGCAACCCCACCGACTAGCACCGCGAAGAAGAATCTATTCGACGCCGTGCTCACAAAAAGTGTTGAGGTAGTCCGACCATCGAACCAATCGAGAAGCTCCCTGGCTTCCCGACCAGCCAACTTGCTTTCCAGATCAACACCGCATCCAGGTAGCCTGGCGGACGCGCTTGGCATGATCGTTGACAATTCCCCCAGGGCCCCTCCTGTTCGCCCGGCCCCAGCCGGAAGGTTGAGTGTTATTTCTCGGGACATGTTACCACTTGATCGTTCAACTTCGTACTTGGACGAACACAGTGAACTGCCGAAGAAGTCACTACTAGTGGATGCCGTGCTTCAAAAGTCGGCCTCAAAATCTCCTCCTGCTCGTCCAGCGCACCAACAAGTTTGGTTTTACTAATCTTGGAACCTGCATCAAAATTGTACAAAAGTCTGTTGAAGCTACAATGTGACAAGGATGTAAAATGAATTCCTGTAGCGATAATTTGTAGTTCCGTTTTGCCAGAGAAATGAATCATCGTTGTCCATGAAATGATATGGGAACTAAATATTCTGTCCCGGATCCCTCCCAATGCAATTTCTAAACGAAGCTACTCGTAGTTAAGTTGAAGCCTTGACTTGTGGCAAGGAACGTTAAAGAGAGTGAGAAGCGACCACGAAAATATACCAAAACAGGTCACGGCCCTTCGCTGCGGACTTTATTTTTCTCATTCTATCCGTCTACCTACTCCTATTCTCATTGCTTCTTGCGCAGAGAATCACCTACGACTACGTGTGTCCTGCGATTTAATATATCCATCGAAGGTGACCAGGGGTGCTCTTTGCCGCGCCGTCCCATAGCTCTTGAAGAGGTAACGGACCCCTACCCGCCAGAAGACAGTCCGGGTCAACATTCGGTAAATGGTCAGCGAGAGTCTTGACTTCATGATCACTCACTCGTCGCATAATGTCGTGCGCTGGCGAGGCAGCATAGAGCCCTGTTAGTATAGACAGGATCCGCGAGACACGATAGCACAGATCTCCTTACCTTCAAGTTCCGAGAAGCGATGGTGACCTATTGTACCCACAATCTCGGCCGCCGCTTGGACCGTTCTCCTATGGAAATTAAAGACGCGGTAGGTCTTGTCCTGAGGATCGAGACCGTACTGCAACTCGCGGTTCTGGGTGGCGATGCCCGTCGGACACTTGTTCGTGTTGCATTTCAAGGCCTGGATACAGCCAAGGCTCATCATGAATGCTCTCGCGGCACATGTTATGTCGGCTCCCAACGCAAGTGTCCTAGTCAAAGAAAATCCACTGCAAACTTTGCCCGAGGCAATAATTCTGACTTTGGACCGCATACCAGCGCCAGTCAGGAAGTTTCGAACCACGACCAACCCTTCCTCTAATGGCAATCCAACAGAGTTGGAATACTCTGGGGGGGCTGCACCGGTACCTCCCTCTGCACCATCAACTGTAATAAAATCCGGCCCGTTGCCCATGTCGACCATCGTCCGAACTAGCGCTGCAATATCTCTGGGATCTCCGACGCATAGTTTGATCCCCACTGGCAGCCCCCCACCTAGTTCACGCAAGGTAACGATAAACTCAATCATTTCTCGCGGGTTGGAGAACGCCGAGTGGCCTGGCGGACTATGGCAGTCTGATGTTGCTGGGTAGGGTAGTTTCCGCGCCTGTGCAATATCAGGTGTAATTTTTGCTTGTGGCAAGATGCCACCATGTCCCGGTTTGGCACCTTGTGACAATTTGATCTCGATCATTTTGATTCGGCCCTCATTTTCATGGAGCATTTCCTGAAAAAGGGCAGGCTGAAACATTCTTTGCCCGCTGCCGTCCGATGCTGTAGTTCCGCACCCAAAATAACCCGTTCCGATGTTCCACACCAAATCGCCACCACCTTGCTTATGTGATTTTGAAACTCCACCTTCTCCTGTATTATGATAGAAATGCCCCATCTTTGCTCCGGCATTCAGTGCAAGAATCGCATTGTCGCTGATTGCCCCGTACGACATGGCCGAAACATTCAAAATGCTTGCAGAATAACGCATTTTCGTTCCAAATGCTTCGGTGCCGATCCACGATCGTCGCCACGGTTGTTCCGATGTTGCTGAGTACCCATCGTCAGGAGGCACCGGCGGCTTGGGGAACATGGCATGGCAGGCCCATTCGTGATGCGCCGCGTAGACATCCCGCCGGGTACCGAACGCCAAGGTGTCGTCGACATTCTTTGCCCGCTGATACACAAGCGATCGTCGCATTCGATCAAAGGGTTTCCCCTCCAAGTCATTTTCTACCAGGTACTGCCGGATCTCGGGTCGAATCTGTGAAAGGGTGCGCCCGTATGAATAATCAGGCACCACGAGTTGGCACAGGCACGACGCACCATCCTGAACCGCAACGCACAACGTAGACGTACCGTTTCCATAATATATCGCATATTCCCCAGCACAGGGTAGTTGCGTCGAATCGCATGGCTCGTTTGCTTCATATCTCGGAGCCCGACCCTCCAGTAGGCGGCGGTCAAGGCTCCCAGGACTACGGTCGGAACTGCAGTCAAAGCCGAGGCAGTGGCGACCGACCCTGCTGCCAAAAGGCCGGTCGACGCCCCCAGCAAGTATCCGACGCGTCGAAAGTTGTCGCGATTCCAATGCTCAATGAAATCGGGGAAATTGTGCCCAAAGTAGCCGCTGACTCGATCGTCTCTCCAATGATCGTCGTCTTTGTTGTTGGCTTTGCCTGGCTCATGTGTCGAGAACCGGCAGAGTGCCATGGGACAGGATCGGCTTGCCGCCTTACCGACGGTCGGTACCAGGAGGAGCCGACGTTTAGCAAATGATGATATCATGTGGCTGTTCAGTTATCGATGCTATGCTAATATTAATAGCTATTAATGAAGCCTTTCTTTGAAAGTTCATTCCTTGACATCATCACATCATCTCCATCATCTCATCGTCGCATCTTTACGTCGAATCTCTGCTAGTAGAGGCCAGGCTATTTTCGTCGGGTTGCCGAGTCACGAGTGTCGTCTTCTCATGTCCACCCACGACTCGTGAGTCCTGCCAGCCACGTACTCATATTCGACCGATCCGAACAACGCGGCATCTCTGCGACTGAGAGGACTCACGGTCCGTCCGATTGTCACACAGGATAGTACACCGCTGGTAAGAAGCATCCTTGGTTATTATATGACTCTCTACTAGTATTGTGATTCATTAGCACAATTCCCCAATTTTACACAAATTTACAAAGTATTCACATTCATAGCTTTTTACTGACCCCAGTGGATGCATTACACCCACATGTCGTCTTCCAATTCTTTCTTCAAGATAGCCTTCAGGTTCTCAATGAACCTCTTTCGGCGCTGCCTTCGAAGCGCCTTTTTCGCCGCCAACGACTGGGTTGGCTGCATGGAACGATGGAAGACACTTAGCGTCGGAGCAAACCGATCGGCTGCCGATGGACTCGGTGGTATCAATATTTGGTCGTCGTCCAAAGATGACTCAGAGGATCCCGAGGTTGAGGACTGTTCGCTCTCGTCGCTCGAACCCGCACCTCCATCAACAATATCAACACGCTCGTCATCGCGAACGTTCAAAAATGACATCCCCATCAAAGGAACATCAAAATTTTTAAACTCACTACCTGCGGTCGTGAGTTCCTGGGTGATAGTTTTCTTCTTCTTCACCGGGGCTTCACGCCGGGCGGCATAGTGATGTCTTGTTTCTCCGATTGGGGGGAAGCCTGGCACAGTGCTGTCGTCCACCGGCAAGACCGCGCGGGTCGACTCATCACTTACTACGGTTGGGGTGGGAGCTGCCTTGGGTTCAGCAACCTGAGCAAATGATGGGCTTGATTGCGCATCCTTCGAACCTTCGTATGTGACGTACGATGCAAACGAAGCCACGAGGAGACAGCCAAAGGCGCCCAACATCCACGAAGATACATCATCCTTCCCTTGAACAGCAGGCTCTCGAGCAACAAAGCCACGCGCCCCCTGTGAGTCCACCTCTAGTTCAGCTTCTACGTCTGCTGAGGCCGTCGCTAAAGAAACCTTGTTTGATACTACAGGTGTATCAGAAGAGGCATCGTCTTGATCCATTCCAACGGTTGGAGCCTTACGAACGCTTTCCGGAACTTCCGATACCATGAACGGCGCAACGACATCGTCACTCGGGTATCCAAGCTCTGCTTGTTCCAACACTGGCGGCTCGAGCCCTTGAGGCTCTACAGCGGAGGTTGGCGCTTCGACAAGGGTATCGGTATCCTCCGATACGGAGCCTACTGCAGAATCAATTGAAATGACTGTATCTTCAGTGGAGTCGGCAAGCTCACTCTCTTCCAGTACGGCCTGCTCATCAACCTGCGGTTCAACAACAACAGCACTAGCAGTTGGTTCCTCGGGCTCGAGCCCGAGCCCTTGAGGCTCTACAGCGGAGGTTGGCCCTTCGACAAGGGTATCGGTATCCTCCGATACGGAGCCTACTGCAGAATCAGTTGAAATGACTGTATCTTCAGTCGAGTAGGCAAGCTCACTCTCTTCCAGTACGGCCTGCTCATCAACCTGCCGTTCAACAACAACAGCACTAGCAGTTGGTTCCTCGGGCTCGAGCCCGAGCTCTTGAGGCTCTACAGCGGAGGTTGACCCTTCGACAAGGGTATCGGTATCCTCCGATACGGAGCCTACTGCAGAATCAGCTGAAATGACTGTATCTTCAGTCGAGTCGGCAAGCTCACTCTCTTCCAGTACGGCCTGCTCATCAACCTGCGGTTCAACAACAACAGCACTAGTAGTTGGTTCCCCGGCCGGACTATCCTCCAAGACAGCAGCCGCTTGATGGTCAACTTCGATGGGCGTAGGCTCAAGCTCTGCTTGTTCCAACACTGCCGGCTCGAGCCCTTGAGGCTCTACAGCGGAGGTTGGCCCTTCGACAAGGGTATCGGTATCCTCCGATGCGGAGCCTACTGCAGCATCAGTTGAAATGACTGTATCTTCAGTGGAGTCGGCAAGCTCACTCTCTTCCAGTACGGCCTGTTCATCAACCTGCGGTTCCACAACAACAACACCAGCAGGGGGCTCCCCGGCCGGCCTATCCTCCAAGATAGCAGCCGCTTGACGATCAACTTCGATGGGCGTAGGCTCAAGCTGTACTTGCTCCAACACTGGCGGCTCGAGCCCCTGATGCTCTACAGGGGAGGTTGGCCCTTCGACACGGGCATCCTCCGATGCGGAGCTTATTGCAGCATCAGTTGAAACGATTGTATCTTCAGTCGAGTCGGCAAGCTCACATTCTTCCCGTACGGCCTGCTCATCAACCTGCGGTTCAACAACCTTCTCTTTAACAATATCAACAGCAGCAGCTGGCTCCCTGTTCGAGCTATCCTCCAATACAGCAGTCGCTTGATCGGCAACTTCGATTTGTGTCTGCTCGTAACATGCTGACTCATCACCATCACCATGTGGCGCGTCTCTTGCACCTTCAACCGACCTTTCCTCTAAAGCGCCATTCTCTGATGTACCAATCTGGTCGGCCGCATTTCTGGGGATGAAATTTTGGCCCGGTTCAGCATTCCGATCAACTTCCAGCTGAACTGTGGCAGCCATCCCATCGACATCGCTTTCCTCCGTAGCATCCGGACCGACGTCGTTTTCGATGATGTCCTCACCTGCCAGCTTTTCTGCTATTTCGGCGCTCTCAATCGTTTCGTCGAACGCGACTGTCTCCAGGGCTTCGGGTGCTCTAGCAGCACCTTGTGTCGGGTCCACCGGAAGAGAGGCACCTACTCCCTTGCACGGCCCCTCGTATGGAGGTAGAGTAATGACTTCGGGGTCCACGACTTTGGTCAACGCCTGTTGCGTCATGGATGGATTACTGGTGGAATTTCCAGACGCACCAAGCGGGTTTTGCCCTTCCGAATGTTGTTCAATCGAGCTGATCGACGTTTTCGGAACGTCCCCATAAAGCGCTTTGCCTAGCGTTTCTTCGGACGCTGCAACCTTGCTGGTTTCTTGGGATGTCTTTGATTCGTCTTCAATCGTTGCCTCAACAAGACTTGTACTTCGAGGCACGGACGGCCGCTCTTCAAAATCGTGGTTCGTGGATTCTTCCACCGCACCGTCCCCAAGCTCCACCGCACCGTCCGCAAGCAGCCCATTTTCCAAAGATGGCTCAGATGGGACCTTTGGAAGCTCCTGCTCCAATTCGGTAGCATCTGCTGGCTCGGCGATATCGCCTTCCACGTTCGGAGTCGTCTCAAAGTCTGCCAAGATTGCCATGGCATCAGCGTGGCTACCATCCTCGGGCTGCACTTGCCGAGCGTCCAACAACGAGATATTCTCTTGAATCTTTAATTCTGTTGCTGCTTTCACTTCATTGATACAGACATCGTCCTTGCTGGGAACGATTGACACGTCGTTTTCCACGCCCGTGCTGGAAAAATTCTGCAGTGATCCCGCAAGGCTACTGAAAGCAGAAGTACTGACGCTAGGCAGGATATTACTGCCCTCGAACTTGAAAATGTCTTCTGCTGTCGGCGACGCCATTTGCGCAGTCTTCACGTCCAGCTTAACCAGAAGCCGGTCTTGGAGCATTGATGAATCAATAACTGCCTTTCTTTGGTTCTTTCTTTTGGCTTTGAGTCTGGCTGTGAGCGTTCTTCGCCTTTGGCCCTCCAACTGGAGTTTTCTTTGGATATCCAAGATAGCCGTGGACGTCAGACTAGCCATTTCTTCGTCATCCTTCGCCTTTGCAAGTGTGCTCGGGGGCGAATCATCCAGCATTTCGAGTCTGTTGCTAATGAAGAAGTACCTTTCCTCGTCAAGCGAGATCTTGATTTGCTTCATCTCTTCGTATTCTTTCGCCAATAATGATCTGAGCTCTTGAATTTCGGAGCACGCCTTCATTAGTTGCTCCTCAGTATCTGCCCATCGAGTGACGACGATTTCTTGGGCTTTCTTTTCACCTTGGATGTTGGCCTCCAGACGCTGAATGAGTTCCGTCTTTTCGAAAACCGCTTGCTTTTGTGTCTTGATCTGGTCCTGAAGCTCCGACAGCTTCTCTGAATACGATCTGGCCTTTTTCATAAGTTGCTCCTCTAGCTCCTTGCTTTTCTCCATCGCGGCCTTTGCCTTTGCTTCAGACGCGGTTAGTGCGGCCTTAATTGGTTCGGATTCACTGAGTTGACTGACGTCTGCCTTTGTAGCCACTGATGTTGATAGCGCGTCAAGCTTGCCTTCCACAGTAGAAAGCGTCTGCTTTACGCCAGTGATGTCGTCGTGTGCGTTAGCCAATTCTTTGGTCACAAATTCTAAGGCAGATTTGATGTCCTGGAGAGCTGCATTAGAGCCCAGATTTTCCCTTGTCCGAGTGAGTTCTTGCATTACAAAATCAACGCCACTTTGTACTTTAGATATTTCCTGGCTCAACTTCTGAGAAAATTCAAGGGATGCATCCGAACGATTCTTGCCAATGTTGTCAGCAATGTCTGCTCCTTGCTCAGAAGACTCTTCATTCTGGCGATTGAACTCCTTGGCAGATCCTAGAGTCGTGATCAGGCTCGGGGAACTAGGCGTTACCACGGCAGTTGTCATAGCTTCTCGATGAGAGATAGGTGTTGTGGGCACATCGTCCCCTTTCCTTGAATTCGGCCCGGCGGCCATTTCGGAAAGCGAAGTCGTCTTAGGCTCACTCGGACCAATGCCAAAAAATGAGGGAGGGAGACCAAGGCTTTCCGCTAGGTACTTCATCTGCTCGACTTCGTCGAGACTTCCCGTATTGTTAAGCTCATCGCCCCCCCCTGATTTAGTCGGCCTTTCTTTCCCTTTGAGTGATTCCATGTTTTTCATTCCCATAACGCTGGCTAAACCTTCCACATCCACGCCAAGCTCCTTCTGAGCAGACTTGAGGGCTTTGGCCTTAATACGTTCCAGGCGTGTCATTGCCTTGGCTTTATCTGCCTTCTTCTCTTCTACCGTGACGGGCTGCGGTTTAAACGTACGTTCTCCATTGGAAGGAGCAGTGGTGGATGGACTTTTTGTTGCTCCAAGAACCGAGTCGAACAAGTTGGGTTTCGGAATTTCAGAAAGAGGCTCATTAGCTGCCTTAATTCCCGTGTCCATCTCTTCTTCGTTCTCGTCGACTTCTTCTAAGCTCGCCATCTTTTTCCCAGTCGAAACATCCTTTACAGCAGATTCAAGAAGACTTTTGGGTTTCTTGGTTTGGCTGGTGGGACTTGGTATCGATGCATTGACCGCCTCTCCCGGTTCAGCCCCTGAAGACTTAAACGAACTGGCAATTTCCACAGTGATCGAAGGAGGTGGCACATCACTTGGCGTTGCGGATGGCTGCAGTTGCCACGTGGCGTTGGCTTGCGCCCCGCCATTCGTTGCTTCCTCTTTCCGTTGCATAGACGCAGTCGGAACGTCAGAATCTCGAGGCTGCTCTTCAATTGGGGGTGCTTCCTTCTTCGACAATACCAAATCGAAGATGTTTCCTCTCTTCGAAAGCGACGAATCTCGTTTGATAGACCTTGTATTCGGAGCAGACATGTTTCGCCTCAGGAGGCTTTTACCGTCTCTCGGCTCGGACGAATCAGGTGCGCTTCTTTCTTGGGATTTCATTTTCCTCTCCTCCTTTTCGGCTTCTTCGGTTTTGGAGCCGACGGGCTGAAATAGGCTCTTTCGTCGGCGGGGCTTATTCTCTGTCTTCGACGATTGGACGTTTCCAGGGGACTCAGATATGGTGCTGAAATCTACTGATACGTTGTCAGAGGGGCTGGCTCGTCTTTGCCCCGCATTATCAGCATCTGGGTAACGTGGCGACGATTTCCTGGATCCAGACCTTGACTCGGTGTCCTTCGAACCTTCTCTGCTTGATGAATTCGAGTTCTGTTGTAAATAGGCGGCCAGCTTTCCAGCCTGAGTTCTTTCCTTTGCTCCAAACACCACTAGATTCTGAGCTTGGGGAGCAACAGCACTACCTGCCGGAGTAGAAATGGGACTGGGTGACGGTGCAGGTTGCGCTGCGACACCGAGCGCCGAAGCGATCTGTCCTGCTCGAGCTTGAACTGCAGCTGCATTGGCGGCAGATTTGGATGCCTGCTCCCCTGTTCCAGTTGATGGCAATCCCAACGCTGCTGCGATACGGCCTGCACTAGCCTGCACAGGAGTGGGTGCTCCTTTGGCGGCAGATTTGGATGCCTGCTCCCCTGTTCCTCCAGTTGATGGCAATCCCAACGCTGCTGCGATACGGCCTGCACTAGCCTGCACAGGAGTCGGTGCTCCTTTGGCGGCAGATTTGGATGCCTGCTCCCCTGTTCCAGTTGATGGCAATCCCAACGCTGCTGCGATACAGCCGGCACTAGCCTGCACAGGAGTCGGTGCTCCTTTGGCGGCAGATTTGGATGCCTGCTCCCCTGTTCCAGTTGATGGCAATCCCAACGCTGCTGCGATACGGCCTGCACTAGCCTGCACAGGTGTCGGTGCTCCTTTGGCGGCAGATTTGGATGCCTGCTCCCCTGTTCCAGTTGATGGCAATCCCAACGCTGCTGCGATACGGCCGGCACTAGCCTGCACAGGAGTCGGTGCTCCTTTGGCGGCAGATTTGGATGCCTGCTCCCCTGTTCCAGTTGATGGCAATCCCAACGCTGCTGCGATACGGCCGGCACTAGCCTGCACAGAAGTCGGTGCTCCTTTGGCGGCAGATTTAGATGTCTGCTCCCCCGTTCCAGTTGATGGTAATCCCAACGCTGCGGCGATATGGCTGGCACTAGCCTGCACAGGGGTGGTGGCTGGCGACCCGGCACCATCTTGACTGGGCATGTCCTTCCCTCTTTTCTTCTTTTTCTTTGATTTCTTTTTGGGCTCAATGGTGGCTCTGATTTTCACGGGCGTAGAGTTGGTTGCGATTGATGAGTTGTTTGTGGGATTTTCCGAAATTCCAAGAGCTGCCGCAAGACTTCCAGCCTGGATCTGAGATTTTTCTATTTGAGTCGATATCTCTCTTGCAGCACCTGCGTCGCCCGGATGCCTGTTTTGGTTCCGATGAAACTCGCTCGACGCCGCGGCGTTTCCAGTAGGATCGATGACCCACATTCCCAATGCGGCAGCGAGACTTCCGGCGTTTGGGTACGTTACTCTGTCGTCCGGTGGTGGATTACCCCGAGGACGCTCACTCGAAAGACCATTTTGAGGTTTTGTGGAAATAAACTCCTTTTTGGAATTCACAATGAGAGCTGAAGAAGCAGCCCCTGAAATAACAGTTTCAAAAAAACTCGCATGTTTACGTCCGCCTGCATCATTTCGCCGAGATTCGATTCGATCAGGAGAGGCGTTCGACGGAGTGTCGACGCTCATACCCAAAGCGGCAGCGAGGCTTCCAGGTTGTGCTTTGGCAGCCGGTTGTGCAGCTCGAACAGGAGGGGCGGTTGCAGTTGTGTCGATGCTCATTCCCAATGCGGCTGCAGGACTTCCAGGTTGTGGTTTGGCAGCCGGCTGTGCAGCTCGAACAGGAGGGGCGGTCGTATTAGTATCGATGCTCATTCCCAATGCGGCTGCAAGGCTTCCAGGTTGTGCCTTGGCAGCCGATTGTGCAGCTCGAACAGGAGGGGCGGTCGCAGTTGTGTCGATGGTCATTCCCCATGCGGCTGCGAGACTTCCAGGTTTCGGCGACGATGCTTTTTCCTGTTGATCCCCCTTTTTACGTAAACTCGCGCCCGAAGCATTCGCAAGGACAATATTAAACAGAGACTTTGGTTGTACCTCGCGAGGCCTTTCCTTGGTAGCTGAGGCCGTCGACGATTGTAGGCGAACAGGAGGGGCATTCGACGAAGTGTCGACGCTCATGCCCAAAGTGGCGGCGAGACTCCCAGGTTTTGCTGAAGGAGACGGCTGGGCTGCCCGAACAGGAGGTGCAGTGGAGGATGTATCGATACTCATCCCCAAAGCGGCTGCGAGGCTTCCAGGTTGTGCTTTGGCAGCCGATTGTGCAGCTCGAACAGGAGGGGCGGTCGCAGTTGTGTCGATGCTCATTCCCAATGCGGCTGCAAGGTTTCCAGGTTGTGGTTTGGCAGCCGGCTGTGCAGCTCGAACAGGAGGGGCGGTCGTATTAGTATCGATGCTCATTCCCAATGCGGCTGCAAGGCTTCCAGGTTGTGCCTTAGCTGCCGATTGTGCAGCTCGAACAGGAGGGGCGGTCGTATTATTATCGATGCTCATTCCCAATGCGGCTGCAAGGCTTCCAGGTTGTGCCTTGGCTGCCGATTGTGCAGCTCGAACAGGAGGGGCGGTCGCAGTTGTGTCGATGCTCATTCCCAATGCGGCTGCAAGACTTCCAGGTTGTGGTTTGGCAGCCGGCTGTGCAGCTCGAACAGGAGGGGCGGTCGTATTAGTATCGATGCTCATTCCCAATGCGGCTGCAAGGCTTCCAGGTTGTGGTTTGGCAGCCTGTTGTGCAGCTCGAACAGGAAGGGCGGTCGTATTAGTATCGATGGTCATCCCCAATGCGGCTGCAAGACTTCCAGGTTGTGGTTTGGCAGCCGGCTGTGCAGCTCGAACAGGAGGGGCGGTCGTATTAGTATCGATGCTCATTCCCAATGCGGCTGCAAGGCTTCCAGGTTGTGCTTTGGCAGCCGATTGTGCAGCTCGAACAGGAGGGGCGGTCGTATTAGTATCGATGCTCATTCCCAATGCGGCTGCAAGGCTTCCAGGTTGTGCCTTGGCAGCCGGCTGTGCAGCTCGAACAGGAGGGGCGGTCGTATTAGTATCGATGCTCATTCCCAATGCGGCTGCAAGGCTTCCAGGTTGTGCTTTGGCAGCCGGCTGTGCAGCTCGAACAGGAGGGGCGGTCGCAGTTGTGTCGATGGTCATTCCCAATGCGGCTGCGAGACTTCCAGGTTTCGGCGACGATGCTTTCTCCTGTTGATCCCCCTTTTTACGTAAACTCGCGCCCGAAGCATTCGCAAGGACAATATTAAACAGAGACTTTGGTTGTACCTCGGGAGGCCTTTCATTGGAAGCTGAGGCCGTCGACGATTGTAGGCGAACAGGAGGGGCATTCGACGAAGTGTCGACGCTCATGCCCAAAGCGGCGGCGAGACTCCCAGGTTTTGCAGAAGGAGACGGCTGGGCTGCCCGAACAGGAGGTGCAGTGGAGGATGTATCGATACTCATCCCCAAAGCGGCTGCGAGGCTTCCAGGTTGTGCTTTGGCAGCCGGTTGTGCAGCTCGAACAGGAGGGGCGGTTGCAGTTGTGTCGATGCTCATTCCCAATGCGGCTGCAAGACTTCCAGGTTGTGGTTTGGCAGCCGGCTGTGCAGCTCGAACAGGAGGGGCGGTCGTATTAGTATCGATGCTCATTCCCAATGCGGCTGCAAGGCTTCCAGGTTGTGCTTTGGCAGCCGATTGTGCAGCTCGAACAGGAGGGGCGGTCGTATTAGTATCGATGCTCATTCCCAATGCGGCTGCAAGGCTTCCAGGTTGTGCCTTGGCAGCCGGCTGTGCAGCTCGAACAGGAGGGGCGGTCGTATTAGTATCGATGCTCATTCCCAATGCGGCTGCAAGGCTTCCAGGTTGTGCTTTGGCAGCCGATTGTGCAGCTCGAACAGGAGGGGCGGTCGCAGTTGTGTCGATGGTCATTCCCAATGCGGCTGCGAGACTTCCAGGTTTCGGCGACGATGCTTTCTCCTGTTGATCCCCCTTTTTACGTAAACTCGCGCCCGAAGCATTCGCAAGGACAATATTAAACAGAGACTTTGGTTGTACCTCGGGAGGCCTTTCATTGGAAGCTGAGGCCGTCGACGATTGTAGGCGAACAGGAGGGGCATTCGACGAAGTGTCGACGCTCATGCCCAAAGCGGCGGCGAGACTCCCAGGTTTTGCTGAAGGAGACGGCTGGGCTGCCCGAACAGGAGGTGCAGTGGAGGATGTATCGATACTCATCCCCAAAGCGGCTGCGAGGCTTCCAGGTTGTGCTTTGGCAGCCGGTTGTGCAGCTCGAACAGGAGGGGCGGTTGCAGTTGTGTCGATGCTCATTCCCAATGCGGCTGCAAGACTTCCAGGTTGTGGTTTGGCAGCCGGCTGTGCAGCTCGAACAGGAGGGGCGGTCGTATTAGTATCGATGCTCATTCCCAATGCGGCTGCAAGGCTTCCAGGTTGTGCTTTGGCAGCCGATTGTGCAGCTCGAACAGGAGGGGCGGTCGTATTAGTATCGATGCTCATTCCCAATGCGGCTGCAAGGCTTCCAGGTTGTGCCTTGGCAGCCGATTGTGCAGCTCGAACAGGAGGGGCGGTCGCAGTTGTGTCGATGGTCATTCCCAATGCGGCTGCGAGACTTCCAGGTTTCGGCGACGATGCTTTCTCCTGTTGATCCCCCTTTTTACGTAAACTCGCGCCCGAAGCATTCGCAAGGACAATATTAAACAGAGACTTTGGTTGTACCTCGCGAGGCCTTTCATTGGAAGCTGAGGCCGTCGACGATTGTAGGCGAACAGGAGGGGCATTCGACGAAGTGTCGACGCTCATGCCCAAAGCGGCGGCGAGACTACCAGGTTTTGCTGAAGGAGATGGCTGGGCTGCCCGAACACGAGGTGCAGTGGAGGATGTATCGATACTCATCCCCAAAGCGGCTGCGAGGCTTCCAGGTTGTGCTTTGGCAGCCGATTGTGCAGCTCGAACAGGAGGGGCGGTTGCAGTTGTGTCGATGCTCATTCCCAATGCGGCTGCAAGACTTCCAGGTTGTGGTTTGGCAGCCGGCTGTGCAGCTCGAACAGGAGGGGCGGTCGTATTAGTATCGATGCTCATTCCCAATGCGGCTGCAAGGCTTCCAGGTTGTGCTTTGGCAGCCGATTGTGCAGCTCGAACAGGAGGGGCGGTCGTATTAGTATCGATGCTCATTCCCAATGCGGCTGCAAGGCTTCCAGGTTGTGCCTTGGCAGCCGATTGTGCAGCTCGAACAGGAGGGGCGGTCGCAGTTGTGTCGATGGTCATTCCCAATGCGGCTGCGAGACTTCCAGGTTTCGGCGACGATGCTTTCTCCTGTTGATCCCCCTTTTTACGTAAACTCGCGCCCGAAGCATTCGCAAGGACAATATTAAACAGAGATTTTGGTTGTACCTCGCGAGGCCTTTCATTGGAAGCTGAGGCCGTCGACGATTGTAGGCGAACAGGAGGGGCATTCGACGAAGTGTCGACGCTCATGCCCAAAGCGGCGGCGAGACTACCAGGTTTTGCTGAAGGAGATGGCTGGGCTGCCCGAACACGAGGTGCAGTGGAGGATGTATCGATACTCATCCCCAAAGCGGCTGCGAGGCTTCCAGGTTGTGCTTTGGCAGCCGGTTGTGCAGCTCGAACAGGAGGGGCGGTTGCAGTTGTGTCGATGCTCATTCCCAATGCGGCTGCAAGACTTCCAGGTTGTGGTTTGGCAGCCGGCTGTGCAGCTCGAACAGGAGGGGCGGTCGTATTAGTATCGATGCTCATTCCCAATGCGGCTGCAAGGCTTCCAGGTTGTGCTTTGGCAGCCGATTGTGCAGCTCGAACAGGAGGGGCGGTCGTATTAGTATCGATGCTCATTCCCAATGCGGCTGCAAGGCTTCCAGGTTGTGCCTTGGCAGCCGATTGTGCAGCTCGAACAGGAGGGGCGGTCGCAGTTGTGTCGATGGTCATTCCCAATGCGGCTGCGAGACTTCCAGGTTTCGGCGACGATGCTTTCTCCTGTTGATCCCCTTTTTTTCGTAAACTCGCGCCCGAAGCATTCGCAAGGACAATATTAAACAGAGACTTTGGTTGTACCTCGCGAGGCCTTTCCTTGGAAGCTGTGGCCGTCGACGATTGTAGGCGAACAGGAGGGGCATTCGACGAAGTGTCGACGCTCATGCCCAAAGCGGCGGCGAGACTACCAGGTTTTGCTGAAGGAGATGGCTGGGCTGCCCGAACAGGAGGGGCGGTTGCAGTTGTGTCGATGCTCATTCCCAATGCGGCTGCGAGGCTTCCAGGTTGTGCTTTGGCAGCCGGCTGCGTAGCTCGAACAGGAGGGGCGGTCGCTGCTGTGTCGATGCTCATGCCCAAAGCGGCTACGAGACTTCCAGGTTGTGCTTTGGCAGCCGGCTGTGCAGCTCGAACCGGAGGGGCGGTCGCATTTGTATCGATGCTCATGCCCAAAGCGGCTGCGAGACTTCCAGGTTGTGCTTTGGCAACCGGTTGTGCAGCTCGAACCGGAGGGGCGGTCGCATTGGTATCGATGCTAATGCCCAAAGCGGCTGCGAGACTCCCTGGTTGCGGACTTCGATCCTGTGGGACAAAACGAGCTTGCGAACCTCCAAATTCCCTCTCTTGGCTTGAGCATGACGACGGATCATTCTCATAGCCGGCCGATAGGCGAATTCCTAGAGCTGCCTCCAGCGACCCTGCTTGGCGCAGTGACTTTTGACGACAGCCAGAGTCCTCATCAGTTGAGTGGAAACTGTCTGCCGTTTCCTTTCCAGTTGGAGCAATGGTGATACCAAGAGCATCCGCAAGGCTGCCGGCTTGAGGCAGAAACGGGATTGTAGCAACCTGTCTAACTGCCGGAGCCCGCGATGAGGGATCAACGGACATTCCGAGCGCTGCAGCGAGGCTTCCTGGCTGGGGGCTGAACATGGGAGTAGAGAGAGGATACACCTCATCATCATCGCTACTGTCATTTGTGTCGCTCTGGGAGTCAGCAAGAACCATTCCCGAAGAGCTTGTAGCTACTTGTCTCACTGCCGGGGCCCGCGATGAGGGATCAACGGACATTCCGAGCGCTGCAGCAAGGCTTCCTGGCTGAGGGCTGAACATGGGAGTAGAGCGAGGATACATCTCATCATCATCGGTACTGTCATTTGTTTCGCTCTGGGAGTCAGCAAGAACCATTCCCGACGAGCCTGTAGCTACCTGTCTCACTGCCGGAGCCCGCGATGAGGGATCAACGGACATTCCGAGCGCTGCAGCGAGGCTTCCTGGCTGGGGGCTGAACATGGGAGTAGAGCGAGAATCCATCTCATATTCATTGCTACTGTCATTTGTTTCGCTCTGGGAGTCAGCAAGAACCATTCCCGAAGAGCCTGTAGCTACCTGTCTCACTGCCGGAGCCCGCGATGAGGGAGCAACGGACATTCCGAGCGCTGCAGCAAGGCTTCCTGGCTGAGGGCTGAACATGGGAGTAGAGCGAGGATACATGTCATCATCATCGCTACTCTCATTTGTTTCGCTCTGGGAGTCAGCAAGAACCATTCCCGAAGAGCTTGTAGCAACTTGCCTCACTGCTGGGGCCCGCGATGAGGGAGCAACGGACATTCCGAGCGCTGCAGCAAGGCTTCCTGGCTGAGGGCTGAACATGGGAGTAGAGCGAGGATACATCTCATCATCATCGCTACTGTCATTTGTTTCGCTCTGGGAGTCAGCAAGAACCATTCCCGAAGAGCTTGTAGCTACCTGTCTCACTGCCGGAGCCCGCGATGGGGGATCAACGGACATTCCGAGCGCTGCAGCGAGGCTTCCTGGCTGGGGGCTGAACATGGGAGTAGAGCGAGAATCCATCTCATATTCATTGCTACTGTCATTTGTTTCGCTCTGGGAGTCAGCAAGAACCATTCCCGAAGAGCCTGTAGCTACCTGTCTCACTGCCGGAGCCCGCGATGAGGGAGCAACGGACATTCCGAGCGCTGCAGCAAGGCTTCCTGGCTGAGGGCTGAACATGGGAGTAGAGCGAGGATACATGTCATCATCATCGCTACTCTCATTTGTTTCGCTCTGGGAGTCAGCAAGAACCATTCCCGAAGAGCTTGTAGCTACTTGTCTCACTGCCGGAGCGCGAGACGAGGGAGCAATGGACATTCCAAGCGCTGCAGCAAGGGTTCCTGGCTGAGGGCTGAACATGGGAGTAGAGCGAGGATACATCTCATCTTCATCGCTACTGTCATTTGTGTCGCTCTGGGAGTCAGCAAAAACCATTCCAGAAGAGCTTGTAGCTACCTGTCTAACTGCCGGAGCCCGCGATGAGGGAGCAACGGACATTCCGAGCGCTGCAGCAAGGCTTCCTGGCTGAGGGCTGAACATGGGAGTAGAGCGAGGATACACCTCATCATCATCGGTACTGTCATTTGTTTCGCTCTGGGAGTCAGCAAGAACCATTCCCGAAGAGCTTGTAGCTACCTGTCTCACTGCCGGGGCCCGCGATGAGGGAGCAACGGACATTCCAAGCGCTGCAGCAAGGCTTCCTGGCTGAGGGCTGAACATGGGAGTAGAGCGAGAATACACCTCATCATCATCGCTACTGTCATTTGTTTCGCTCTGGGAGTCAGCAAGAACCATTCCCGAAGAGCTTGCAGCTACCTGTCTCACTGCCGGAGCCCGCGATGAGGGAGCAACGGACATTCCGAGCGCTGCAGCGAGGCTTCCTGGCTGAGGGCTGAACATGGGAGTAGAGCGAGGATACACCTCATCATCATGGCTACTGTCATTCGTTTCGCTTTCAGAGTCACTCAATCGACTCGTCTGATCGCCAGAACCGGCACTGTTCACATTCCTCACTGCAGGGGCCAGGGAAGAAGGGTCAACGAACATACCAAGAGCTTCGGCTAGGCTTCCCGGTTGCGGTGAGAACGTCACAACCTTTTCGGTAGGGAGTCCACTGTCGGACCTTTGTACGCTTGTTTTCGTCCTTGAGTCACTTTGAAATGGAGTTATCTGCCCCGCATGATCCGCTGAGATGACGGCGGCCTCTTGTCTCACTGGTGGCGCTCTTGACGACGGATCAACTGACATACCAAGTGCCTCCGCCAGACTTCCTGGTTGCGGTCTGAACTTGGGGGTACTGCGCAGATGCATGCTGCCTTCCCTAACTTCACTCGCGCCGCTTCCGTAGTCCTGGCTAGTACCGGTAGTAGAGGCCGCCTTTGCTACAAGCCGTGCAGCCGGAGCCTTTGAGGAAGGATCAACAGTCATGCCAAGTGCTTCGGCCAGGCTTCCCGGCTGGGGACTGAAGGTTAAAGTGCTGAGAAGATTCGCCTCGGCCGCATTATCCTTCGGCTTTTTGGGGCCGGAACTTGCAACTTGCCTTACTGGCGGAGCCCGAGCAGAGGAGTCCACGGCCATGCCAAGCGCTTCGGCCAGGCTGCCTGGTTGAGGTTTGAATGTGGGGGTAACGACGACACGTGGCTCGCCCTCATCACTGCTTCCACTCGATTCCGATTCCGAGTATTCAAGCCGAGTGTTACCAGTAGTTGATTTCAGTCCCATCACCTTGGAGAGATTCTGACCGTCGATTCCCAGCGTCTGACTAGCTGATTTAATTGCTTTGGCCTTGATACGTTCCAATCGCGACATTGCCTCTTTTCTGTCGGCTTGTTTCTCTTCGGCTATTGTGGGTTGTGGCTTGAATGCACGAGCGGGAACGGGT
Source organism: Nitzschia sp. DOCU1 (assembly GCA_951394045.1). NCBI lineage: Eukaryota > Bacillariophyta > Bacillariophyceae > Bacillariales > Bacillariaceae > Nitzschia > Nitzschia sp. DOCU1. Next base: position 2,230,736 of record OX595994.1, on the reverse strand, counting down.
GGGGCAGTCGACGATGGATCCATTGTCATGCCAAGTGCATCGGCAAGCCTGTTTGATCTGGGTTGCGACGTCGCAAAGGGTTCCTTGCCTTCAGTTGATCTAGAAACGTCTGACGGCTTTTCAGCAGATCGCAATCCAATTACCTGGGCAAGATTCGATGCATCCACTCCCAGTTCCTTGCTTGCAGCCTTGATCGCCTTTGCCTTGATCCGCTCAAGACGTGTCATCGCTTTCGCCTTGTCAGCTTTTTTCTCCTCGGCCGTTACGGGTTGTGGCTTAAACGCCAGTGACTGAAGGGCGCTCGATGGTTTGTTGTCCCCGTCCCCGTCCGTCTGGGTTTCGCCATCTTCCACGTTGGCACCTTGAAACAGCGTCCTAGGTTTCTGCAAATCGGTAGGTGCAGCACCTGAACCAGTCGGCGTTTTTCCAGCTGCGCTTGATGTTGACTTGATTCCAAACATAGCGGGGGGCAAACCAAGAGTCTGTGCAAGATGAAGTATTTGCGCGTCGTCGTCCATAGCAACTCCGACATTGATCCCTAACTCTTTCTTAGCCGATTTCATGGCCTTGGCCTTGATTCTATCCATTTTGCCTGTAGCATTGTCCGGTTGGGCCGTTTGAGCGGTCGCTTTCGGATCCATTCCCAAAACACTTTGTTGGACATTCGAACTGCTGGAGGGACGTCGATTTGTCTTGCCAGACTTATTCTTGGAGCTCATTGATTCGCGACGGCTTGATCGTCGTTTGCTACTTTCACCAGCCTCTGAACCTGACATGGACGAGCGACGACTCATGGAAAGGGAGGAGCGACGGCGAGCCTTGCTTGATTTCTCATTGGCTTGGACCGTGCTTTCAGCAAAGAACGAAGTCGGAAGTCCAAGTGACTGCGCCAGATATTGAATATCGTCTGTCTGGCCCTCGTACAAAAGAGCACCGGTATCTGCCGACTTGCTTCGGTGCACCGTTCGCTCTCTTTCCTTTTTTGATTCCTTCATCGTGAGCTGCCGAGAGGCAGACTTCATCGCCTTCGCTTTGATCTTTTCCATCCGTACCAGGGACTCTTTTTGGTCTGACCCATGCTTGTCCTTTCTCGAATCAACGTTTGCACCTCCACGGTTCGAATCGGGCGGCGCCACTTCATATCCGTAGTAGCTGTAGTAAGCCTGATCTTCTTGATCGTCTGTTGTGGGTGTCTTCATTCTAGAATTCAAGTTCATTCTTGGGGTAATCGCCCCGTCGTTTTCAGAACCCGATGTTGACTCCGATGACATGTCGGCCGTAATCGGCGTATCGCCAAGGAAGGGCTGTCGCTGACGCGCAGGAGTTGCCTTTTGGACACCACTGCTGCTACCAGGCGTAGGTTTGCCTTTGGCAGAGTCACTATATTCTAGAGACGGTGGCCCACCCTCTAGAGAGCTGATTCCTTCATCTTCAGACGAAATACCATCCGAAGAACCATCGGCTGACGCGCTATCTGTTCCAGATGCGTTAGACGCAGCACCTCCCAACATTATTTGCCAGCGGTCCTGAGGGGACAAACTCTCAGCGTATCTCGAGCGTAATGACATGGGAGCCTCCTTTCAAAGGTAACCCTTGTTGCCCGGTCGGTATTGGAGAGAATGCAAATCTGTTGCGCTGATTGATGTTTTTTTTGAGATTCAAGGATAGAAATAAGGACAGGCTCTGAAGTGTTCCCTCAATCTTTCCGGAACACATCAACTGTCAACAGTTGGCGAGCGGCGGATCCAATTTTTGACGATTTGCGCGGCCGCCCGACGTTCAGCGCGGGCTTTTCTTTAGACTCTCTTGCATAAAATAAAATAACTCAATCTAACGCGTTAAAGAATGCTGCTAAAGGGTTCCGATGTCATGGTTCCTTCAGGAGTAGGTTCACCCAGAAAATCCGATCTTATTTTCTCGACCCTTAAGAGGAGAAAACTGGTGACAGCTGGAGGGGCGTTGGCGCGCCCCGATGACCCGAATGACTTCAATAATTATATATGCCCTTCTGAGTGATGGGGACTGACGTTTGTTGGCGTTGGATGAATTTAACAAAACTTCTTTTCTCAGCACAGTCATCACCTTGGAATAAATCTATTGGTGGATAACGGAACGGTTTCTGCCTGTCGTTGCCCAATCAACCATCACCAGAGACTTCCCCGCCGAAAATGACTTCTTGGGCGTGATGATGATGCCCTTCGTTCATTTCCCACCCGCCGTCCTTAATTTAGTCCGTTTAGTCATCAAATTTGAATTTCATTTCAGCATTTGAACACGAACGATTGGACTGAGTTTTCTTTTTTCTTTTGCCATCATTTGTGCTCCATCTGTGAGGTTCATCACTCAGGCTCATGCAAACTACATTCTGTTTATCTAGCTATCTAGACTTCGATATCTCTTGTGGCGCTATTGCTGATGAATTTGATCATGCCCCGCATTCATTGGACACGTCGAGTCCGAACCATCGTTTCGAGCATTGCTGACGTTACGGGCGACTGGTTCTTTTACTATTACGTGGTGGATCTGACGGCTGAGCAACTGTCAGGCAACAAATCCACCTGGGAATACCTGGTCCTTGCGACGACTCTAGTCAGTTCCGTAATTGGATTCATCAACGTTGCCATGAATGCCATGGGACTCGAAAAATGTGGTGGTGCCCCGGCCGTTTGTGGTTTGTTCCCTACCAAGTTTTTGCACTTGCTGGAAACCGTTTTGGAAGATATTCCCCAAGTGATCATTTCGAGCTTGATTGTGCGCCAGCTCAGCGGTCCACTCTCGGGACAATCCGTGTTCAACTTGACAACATCTGGCATCAACTTTTTCCTGGACGTGTTGGATATTTTTGATCCTGTCCTTCCAGCAGCAGATCCATTAGATGAGAAGAAAAATGATGGCGATTTCGAGAATCATCCAGACTCGGGTGAAAATGCTCAAACCTATTAAAGGAGAGGACACGGACCATGTTCGATTTCTGAGCTAGAAACGAGTCGACCATCGTTTGCAATCCATCAAATGGAGCCAACGATTCCCACATTCTTCCATGTTCTGACCGAATATGCCATGGCCTTATTTATTGTTCCACCAATTACGTTAGTATTCGAGCACACTGGCATTGGTAACGTCCCACAGCAGAATTTTGAAGCACCTACTACCGGTAGCATTTCTGACTAAATCGACTCGAAATCGTCCGTCTCCCGTCATCAGCATTGGTCTCATCATTCCGAGGAACTTTGTCCATCTAATATTACCATCGGCATTATCATTGCACCCCTTTAGTATTAGTAACACAAGAAAGGAATGAATTGTTCTTGATATTATGAGTCGGCGGACGGTCACCATCGTGGTTTCTCGGGAGAAGCAACTCGTCAAATTATTGGCATTTTTGGTTGCCTTTTGCGCGGCTCTGCAACTCTGGTGGTCATTTGTGCACATCGAGAAATTGTCCACAGCATCCTATAGTAAGGAACACCAACAATTCCCTCGAGTTACGAAGTTCAATGCCGCCCAGCCGGATGATAATACCGTGCTGACGGTGCAAGGTGTTCCAGTGGATGCCAAAGTAGCGTTGGAACTGGAAAAGGCAGAAATCGATCTGGAGACGATCGATTCAGAAAAACTAAAGTTTCTACCGAGCTGGAAAAAGGTGGAAAAAGTCCTGGGAACCCAGATACCTACCATTGTGGGCCTGGAGACGTGTGCTGCGTTTCAAAGTGCAATGTCCCCATCTGATGACCGATATATCGGAGGTAAGGAAGGGCAAGTTATGGCACTGAATCTCACTGATGCAGTATTTCTCTCTAACACAAATTGAAATTCGGACCAATTCGGGCTCTTCTCCTTTAGTCAGCGGAATGTTTAACAGTGGGACAAATTTTCTTTATGACACGTTATTGAAAAATTGTCGATTCCCCCTTGACAATGGGGAAATTCTGTATCAAGTTCCTTGGGGCAAGCATTCTCCTTCCTGGCAATGGAATCGACGAAGTGCCGAAGACATGGAAGACTACAACAAAACGCGAGTCCTACCGATTGTTATCATTCGGAATCCCATGGAGTGGATGGATTCCATGTGCCGCAATTCATACACTGTAGAGTATCCGGAAGATGTTGAGAGTTCATGCCCGCACATGGTCGATCCATCGAACGGAAACCTACTTCCCATCGGGGTAGGAAAGAAACCACCTTTAACCCAATTCGCATCCATTGCGCATTACTGGAACTTTTGGTACCGCGGGCACCTCTTGGAGTTCCCAAATCCTCGATTGATGATTCGGTTGGAAGATTTGACGGTTCGACCGAAAGAAACGTTACAGGCCGTATGCGAGTGCGCCGGTGGCAAGATGAAACCAAAGTTTCGAATTCAATTGCAAAATATGAAGCTCGGAGAAGATGGTCATGGGGGCGCAAGCCGTACGAATGGATATTTGGAGGGATGGATACGGCTAGGGCAGCCCAAGGCCTTTCCATTGCAGGACTACGAGGCCGCCAAACAGCATTTGGATAAACTACTGCTGGACACATTTCACTTTTCGTTTCCGAAACGGGCAAAGGTGGCAACGGAAGACTAGCTGGATATTCAGTGTGCGGCGTTGCGGTCTGAGTGGGGAGGGGCAGGTCGTGGATGGAGTCCTGGCGGTTTCGATTATTACAATTACAATGTAATAGTTCGAGGTAGTCGTCGGCTATAGTTCTACTTCTAGTCATCTTAGTCATTTCCTTCAGCCTGATGACGATCAGACCATGGTAAAATTTCAAATCTCGGCGCACCATAATGAACCACAAACCTCTGTGACAAATGGAGCCCATGACCGCACAAAACACATGTCATTGCTGAGACAATGAATCGACAACTATACGATGGCATCCACAATGAGCTCTTCCAGTGGTAGACCCCGACGCCATGGCCGCATATCTCTGTCGCATGCGGTCGCATTTCTGGTCGGAATGATTGTCGCCACGTTGTTCCTGACAATAAGTCACGGGGCGATGCTGCATTCCTCGAATGATGAACATTTTGCCGTCTCTCATTTGCAGTCAGGATCTCTTGTCGCAAAGGTCCCCCCTCCTCAGCAAGCCGCCCCGATATCGTTGCCGGATGAGCACCATTCGACACATGGAGTCGCCGGCCTGGATTGCAGAGCGCATGGCGGACCAGAATCGTCCGAAATCACGCAAGAACTCGTGTACTGGAAGGACTTACCACTGGACAACGACTACGTCTCACCATTAAAAAGCGTTAGTGAAAGACAATATCTCACATTTGAACCCGATGGAGGTAAGTGACCACAGTATGATGCTATCTAGCCTTGAAGTGTGGCAACCCTGGATCATGCTCAGGTGCGACGCCCGCTCTACCTTCTAGGCGGATGGAACAATATTCGCATGTCGATGGAGACTGTATTAGCAATGGCTGTAGCAACTGGTCGGGTTCTAGTCTTGCCACCCTCACAGGCAATGTACCTCTTGGGCAAAAAGACGTTTAGCTTTGCGGACTTCTTCCCATTACCAGAGATTGCAAAGGAACACGCAGGACTGGAAATCATTTCCATGAAACAATTTCTAGAGGAAAACAAGGGTAAATTACGGCATCGAACTACCAACGAAATCGTATCTCCACCCGGTGGAAGAATCGATTGGGATGGAGACACGACTGCAGTCAAAGCCCAATTGAATCCATGGTTCCAGAGCATTGCCCCAAACCCCGACTGGGATCCAGACAGTTGTTTCGCGGCCTTTCCAAAATCGACGGATCCAGAGGACGCAGCCGAACTCCAACGTGTTTTTGACGAAATTCAAAAGAATCCACCCAAAGTTGAAGACTTTATCAATAACCCGACTCCGGTCAATGCCACTCTGGAACAACGAATGCGGGAATTCCTCGCGACACGAGAAGAGCTTTGCTTGTACACCCCCGAATTGCAAAATGCTCAGCTGGTCCATTTCAATGGGAAAAGGGATCAGGCTGGTCGGTTGCTAGTACACTTTTATGCCTTTCTTTTCTTTCAAGACTATAAGACTGACTTGTGGATGAAACGATTTGTTCGGGAC